>OX596206.1:13942295-14078427 GCA_951394215.1 Glyphodes perspectalis | reverse complement strand
CTATAGTGGAAGCTATAAGCTCGGTTTAGTTAATCGTTCGCATTTTGATCTAAAAGTGACGAATTAAGGTCGTCCTTAGTTCGTAGTCGGAATCGCAGCAGAAGTGAACGTTCAGCACGGATTTAGGTAATGAAACGTGGTCGTGGTTACAGACGGCGACGCCGGCGCGACAGTCGCGCGCGCTAGTGGTGTGCGGCGCCGTGGCGGCCTGCGCCGGGGGCGTGGGCGGCGCCTGGGTCGCGCTGCGGCGCTGGCGCCGGATGCCGCCCCCCGCGCCGCGCCGCGCCGCCAGCCGCCGCAAGCCGCCCGCGCCGCGCGCGCCCCCCGCTCGGCGCCAGCTGCACCGAGTGAGTACCGCAGCCGAGTGCGAGTTGTCGCCTACTGCTCATTGCGTGCGCGGCGCCGGCTGCCACCCATGTGATTAAAGGAGCTCGCTGCCCCTTTGAGTCTGCCTGCCCCTTCAGGGATCATAGACCTGATGTTATACTTTATTTGATGTAATTCGACCGCCCCGCAGAGCGTCGGAGAGCCTGTGCGGCAGCTACCCGCAGCCGACGGCGAACCCGCCGCCGTCGCCCGCCACGGCCAGCGGCGGGTCGGGCGGCGCGCTGGCGCGGCGGCGCGCGTACCGGCACTACCGCGCCTGCAACCGCCCGCCGCCGCCCACGCCCGCCTCCACCGACGCCGCCGAGTCCGAGCCCGAGCCGCCCGCGCGCGCGCCGCCGCCCTCGCCCGCGCCCTACCGCTGACCCCCGCACCGCCGACCGCGACCGCCGACCATCGACCACCGACCGCGCACCGCTCACCGCTCACCACTCACCGCTGACTAAGGGGCCACGATATATTATCATATCTTTTACCATTAAACAAACATGTTTATTCGGTACATACACACATCGAACCTATTAACATAACAGTACATGCTAAGCATATACCGGTGGTTTTCTGCGAGATCGGGGCGTTTAGTAAAAGTCAAAATACTCTTTATTTATATAGTTTTGAAACAAACACTTATAAATCGTAAATTCAACAAGAAAATCAACGAATAATATATAGTGCTGCCCAAATACACCTACCGTCACATAAAAATATCTCGATAAACTAAACTGAGTTTAAAGTAATTTAACATGGTGGTGGTTATGCAAATGGAAAAACTTTTCCCTAATCCAATCGCAATACAAAATATATTGCCTACCAATACAAGTATTTGTAAACCGCCTCGGACATCGCGCTCTACATCCACACGGCGCGGCGCTGATCGGACTAGTGAAGGCAATAACTAAACGCAGAAGCTTACGGTATTTGCTTTGACGATGGACCGTCTCTGCCATCTGCGAGTTATAATGTTTCCCAACTAAACTGTTTGTTACTATTGATCTCGTGGTGTGGTCGTGTCAACTTTTTAAGGAACGACGCATTTTGAAGGAACATTTGTCCCTTATCTTATAACAGAGAATCCGACTTAATATTAAATTACTTATACAAGAATATTTTTCATCCGATATATAGATGGATGAAGGACGCTCATACAAGTTGTAAATTCTAATTAGAAAATTAGAATTTTACATCATTGATAAAGGTGTAAATAAAAAATGCCAAGCATACCTACATCTTTTAAATATCTGGTGCAGAACGATACTAACGATTTTTTACATTTTTATAACTCGGAAAGTTTTTAATTATTTTTTGACAAAAAATATGGCAACATCAATATTTTACGGACATTATTTTGTGACAATCTATTTTTCCGTTCCGTTCATTGTACCCATCATTATTAATTAACTCATTTACAGGCGTGAATACATTTAAATAATTGTTGTCTAATTAAACTTGTGCTAGAAATAAGGACATAGTCACATTTGATCTGCGCTCAATCTTAATAGATAAATGTCTCTAAACTATACTGACCTAAAATCCCTGCCATATCATATCATAAGTTTAATATATTATTTCCGCTTTATCAGCACAATTTTGCAGCAATAAAATAGAAAACATGAGTTTCTATAGTTAATTAGAGATATAAAATGAATCGTTTTTACAGCAGTGTTTTTATACTGCAAACAGTTCGACAAGAATGAGATTAAGGTGGGACCCAAGTCAAGCATGTGACATGCGCATGTCATATTAATTGTGTAGTAACAAAATAGGTAAGTTCTTTTCAAAGCAATGAAAATTTAAAGGGCTGTTAGAATTTTAAGAAAATTTCCTTAAAATATGAAATATGAAAGTGGAATATTCATATTGTAAGGAAATTTTATGTATTGATTTTATTTTAACAAAACTGTTTTATAGATAGCAAACCTAATACAACGAAATCTAACCATGGGACGAAGGATGATTAATTTTTTTAGTACAATTAAAGTAATACATGGCAACACCACCAATGTGTTTTCAATACAAATAACCACTGCCTTACAGAATATACCTCTTTATTCCTATGCTTAACGATTAAAATTCTTCGTCCTTTATTCGTTAATTTTAAAAGCATTGTAATTGTTTTAGTGTATGATTAAAGGGGTATTCTGCTATGATTTGTGCAAAATATTTAATGTGAAATTTCAGATTGGTGCTATTTCACTGTTCGTGCCTCAATAATATTAAAATAAAGATTATTTTCTATTTGTAAAATATAGATAAGAGTGTGTTGTACATAAAATATTCCTCTTAATTTTAACAATGTATGTAGAATTTGTAGCTATTCAATAATATTGTTACGTAGTTATGATCTTTATAACTTGCAAGAATCTTTTTGCTGAGTTAAATACGATTAAAAGCATTGGTCTTTCAATTGTCACAAAAAAATATCAAAATGAGTTTTTTACTTGTATCAACTCTGCAAAACATATGCTGTATAAAATTGGTGTTATACTGAAGTTGGTGTACAATGTTGAGATTGTAAGCTTTACTCTGTCGGATATATACTTTAATACCTGTGATTACTAGACATAGTAACATGTTAGAACTGAGAACCATTATATCACTATAATTATATACTATGTAGGTACTTGATATATGCCGCAATCACATTTATTAAGAATATATCTTTAAGGAATTTTCTCACGGCGATGGTATTGGCATCATTAATATGGAAAAAGTATGTTTTTAATAAATTTTTAATTATACTGAAAAACAAACAACTTTAACATAAGTATTCGATGAAACTGTCTCGTTGTAATGTCCCACTCAAATTTTAGGACTTGCATTTTAAACATATTATTAAAATGATTCCAGTTAAGTATGTTACGTTATTGTGGAGTTTACACAATTATATAACGCTAGTCGCTAGTGAGCCAGAACCATTGCTATAAAAGGAGTAACCACATTCAAAATTTAGCAATATTTGTTAGTATAATAACTTAAATTTATAATACGTGATTTTGGGTGATCTTACTAAATAAACAACATGAAGTTCGAAGTCTTGTAACCATCAGACCAAATTGCGATCTAAATAAGTTTTTATAAATATCGTCTCAATCTCGGATAGATAATATTGTTCGTTATTTCTTACGCGTTTTGTAAATGTGTAATTACTTCTTACACAATTATTATGTGATCAGTTTTCAGTTGCCATTAAAGTTGCATTTAATTTTTAGGAAAATGTTTTAAAAGATAGGTTTTACTAAGCATAGTACTACTATTGACAACTTTTTCGCTTATATAAATGTATAAATCTGACTGATTCTAAGATATTGGAAAATAAAACTTTTGTACCTGTTGTATTGTTTATTTCAAGGCTGTTCCGTTTAGTTTCCTGTTTTTGCATTATTAAGATTTTATTATTATATAATTACTTATTTTTTGCCATCCGCGTTACTTAGGAATGTTATAAGCGATTTCCATTAATAAATATAAAAAATATTGTTTATTTTCAACAAAAAACCCAAAATAAAATTAATTTATTTTGAGTAGGAGCCACGTGACCGTAAACGGTTGTGATTGGCTAAATGGATTGTGACGTCGCACGTCTGTGAAGAATCACTTCTGCCATTGCTTTACGCTCGAATTCCTTGTTTTCTTACGATTTTTTAAGTCTATCCTTGAACATTATTTGTATGATCAGTAATATATTCACTTGTATAATCATGAAGAATGATTTTGTAAAAGCAGACAGCGGAAACTTTCGGTCGGAATTTTCGTTAAAAATAATTTATTTTACACTGGTACTGAACACCATTTATAGCTATTTTTTTTTTTAGTAAATTACAGGTATAAACTCAAATAAACAAACGATTGAGAACGATTCGACCTTCCAATGTCTTAGTACTAAAGTGTGACGTCACGCGACGCCATATTGCCGAAACAGGCGTTTTGACAGCTCAAATAATCAGTGTATTTTTAAATATATTTTTTAATAAAATAAATGTTATTTCTTGAGTCCTTAGACATCATTGAATAAAGCGCGATGGTTTTCAGAAAGTAATCAAATAGATCTTATGTAGGATTCACAATAACCGGCGCTCGGTGCAACGTATGCGCCGTAGCCGTACACATCCATTTGACCAAAAGATGCGTCTGCGCGCGCATCAGCTGGCTGGCTGGAGCGTTCGGGGTTTACTACTCGCTCGCTCGTGCGTGCCGGTTGTTGTGAATCCAACTATAAGCACAAATATATCCAGCAACTGCCTCCATGCAGGTCACGGACTAGTATAAAAAAAAGGGCTCCACAGTCATACTATAGCGTGAAGTATAGCGTTTATGCATGTGTGAGTGAGATACCTATGGATACCAGATATCGGATATCTGTCATTTAGAGCACATAATATGTCAATGTGTGACGTAAGTTGATGTTATGCAGGTATAAATATTTATTGCTATAGCTACGGAACCGCATAATAAACTGGCTGTTTTGATTACCTCAAAAAAAGGCTACCTCGCCTTCCATGTATCAAATCGTCTTTTAACATCTTCTCGCCACCTCCAACTCTCGCTCTACAGAGCAGATTTTGTCTACCTACGGCTGTACTACGAGTACACCCGCAAGAAAAAGCCTAATTTGACCGTTTAGCAAATTGTGTTTAGGGTTTAAGGATTCATATTTTATGTTCCATAAAACAATGCTTTGGAATATTTCATGATATTTTATTTTGTTTCTGAAGGAGATGGATTGTTACATAAATAAGTAGGTATTTATTTTAAAAAAATAATAAATAGGTATCTACATAATTTAAAATAATATAGTCTTCATTCATGACCACTTTTTTTTGTCTTACGTGAAGTCCACAGCTAGAATTCTAATATTTGACATTGACGTTTGCTGCTTACTATACTTTTTGACCAAGTATTCAAATAATTTTATTTAGTTTTCTAAGGAAATGTAATATTTTACTTTAAAATGGACCTATTTTCAGTAATTTGGTGTTTAATATTCTATGGGTTCATCTTCGGAATAGCTGCACTTCTTCTGGTAAATTATTTTTATATTAAGTTTGGAAGACAAGGCACACGAACATTACACGTCAGCCCATGCCGAAATTATTATTTACAGAATTAATACATAAAATTGAACACCAAGTATATAATTTTTATGTCGTGCTTATGTAATATATTATCGAAAATATTGTTTGAAACATGTGAAGGTTTATAGCAATTGTTTATAATGTTTACTGCTTGTTTATATGTTGTTTATATTTTACTTACAGATCTCTTTAGTTATCTATCTAATAACAAATCCATATCCTATAGTAGAGAGGTTTAAAGAAGAAGAAACATATGTTGATGATAAAACAAACAACAGGTTGATATTCCCTTATATTGAAGAGCCTCAGACAGTAAATTTGAGTGTTGTGGTCCCAGCATACAATGAGGAAGAAAGATGTGAGTGTCTTGATTGCTATTCAGCTGCCAACTGTTTACTTAAAGCCATAGGGGAAAATCATGAAAATTAAATTGACTATACTTACCACTTAGAAAAATAGTTTAATTTTGCTAGTTTGTGTGTGAATATGACAAAATGTATGAATTTTAATGAAGTAGAGACCTGCATTTTACAAAACCACAGTTTAATTTGTCAGGCATGTATGTTTTATGTTTAATTTGTTACTTATTTATCAGATAAGTAAACACCCTCTATCAGCGATTACCACACACATAGTCATGGTTTATTTATCTTCTGGAACAATCATAAAAGTTGAAATCAGCCTACCCTCTGACCAAATCTTCCCTGCATTCTTTACTCACTAACTATTACAAAATTTTGAAGTCCCCGTATATAGAACAATTTTGATCTAGAAATAATAAAAATATTTTGTCTAAACTTTGCATTGGCTATTCAGTAGGTATCATATAAAAAGAAAACAAGATGTAATTTTACGTACTCAACATTTATGCAACTGGATTCATCTTTGATGTTAATATTTTTATTCTATTACTTAGTACCACCAATGCTTGATGAAGCTATAGAATTCCTGGAAAAAAGATTGGAAGAACATAAAACATATAAATATGAAATCATTGTGGTGAGTGATGGAAGCAGAGACAATACTGTGAAGGTGGCCAATAATTATGTCCGGAAGTATGGAAGCGAAAAAGTCAGATGTCTTGAGTTAATCAAGAATAGAGGGAAAGGTGGAGCCGTACGCTTAGTAAGTGTTAATACTAAGGCTTTTCAAAGAGCAACACTTACAAAATTTGTTTACCTTGTACATCGTAGAGACATGAATCCCTGGTAACTACAGCGTTTGTGTGAAACTGACTTTTTGTTGATTAAGTGGACCAAAAGTAACGAAGTAAAAATTTTCGGGCCTAGTTTCTTTAAAAAACAGACTATAGTTGCCTGAAAAACATGAATATAAAAAGCTTCTTGCGAACCCTCCATGAAACTGCTTTGGAGCTTTGATTACTTTAAGACTTTGCATACTATAGTTGATACTTTTACCTGAAAGATTAATTATAATATGTATGTATATATTTCTAGGGCATTTTTAGTTCAAGAGGTTCTACAATATTATTTGCTGATGCTGATGGAGCGTCCAAATTTGAGGACTTGAGAAAGCTTGAGGCAGCCCTACAGGACATTGTGAAGTGTGATCCAATCACCCAACCAGCTGAAGTCAGCCAGGCTGATGCTATGGCTATTGGCTCGAGAGCCCACCTGGAAGAGGAGTCTTTAGCGACAAGGAGCATTTTTAGGTTTGTTGTTTTCTTGTTATTTGTTAAGAACTTGATTATATATAGTTTATATAAAGTAGCTTACAAGTTTACTCTTAAAAAATAATGGAATTGATGATCTGTTAATACCTTTATGCTATCACACAAGACCATTGTACTTTTACTTTTAGATACATTTAAAATTTCATAATTCTTTAAAATCATCTGCATATTTATTCAATTACGTATATTCAAAGTATTCAGTAAAATTTTTTTTTCAGAAATATACTAATGTATGGCTTCCATTTCTTGGTGTGGCTGTTTACTGTGAAAGGAATCAGGGACACACAGTGTGGTTTTAAACTATTTACGAGGAAATCTGCTCAAACTTGCTTCAAAAGCTTACATGTTAATAGATGGTAAGACCTTTATCTTGTTATTATCTATTAATATTATATACATACATACATAACATCACACCCATAATCCCCGAAGGGGTAAAGGGGCAGCAGACCCCTTTAACCACATTCACCAAAAAATAAACACTGGGCTGGGTTAAATGGAAAATGGTGAAAAAGTAGTGACAAGTGGCTAGCTCGTTGCCTACACAATCACATACCTAAAACCCCATATGCCATTAGGTGCCTTTTACGACTATGCTAGGCAAGAAACACAAATTAATAATATATATAAAATAGTATAATCAAATTTTATCTATCAACATATATCTAAAGCATCAGGCTTGTAACCAATAGAGTTGTAATGTGATTAAATTTATTTGACAATTATAATAGCTTTGGAGTTCTGCTCTCTGATAGGCCGACTACCGTTTCTGATTCTACACATTGGTTTAATTTATTTTTGTGATAATCAGTGACGAGTTTCTGAATTTTATCGCCCATATTGCCACCCATCATCCCGTTATATATTTGAGGTACATGTGTTCTTCCTTGGGTTAAGAGTAAAGTCGACAGAACTTATTTACTATGTTCATGAAAACATTTCTTACAGGGCATTTGATGTAGAACTACTATACATAGCACAAAGACTAAACATTCCAATTGCCGAAATTCCTGTGAGGTGGACTGAAATAGAAGGCTCAAAAGTAACCCCTGTTCTATCTTGGATACAAATGGGGTGTGACCTTGGCCTCATCTGGCTAAAGTACACAATAGGCGCCTGGAAGATCAAAAGTGATAAAATAGAGTGATAAGCCCAAATGTTGCTTAGCTTATGTTATATATTTTTTAAATAATATGTAAAATTAACTTTATAAGTACACCTTCTTTCTTAATAAAGATCATTATTTTCAAGCACAAGATTTTTTTCTTAAACTTTCCAGTTTTTAATGACTAATAGACTGCAACTGCATGTAGTACGGGTGTTCGGGTGTTTTATAATCTCAACAACTTGTGTATTGCAAGAATGAGTTTTCTGCATAAAATATAAAGTAGATGGCGTACCCTTTGAGATAGGCGACCTTAATGATAGGATGAAAATTTGGGTATCGCATTAAAATATGCCAACTCTATAAACGACGCGGTGAAGGTCTCGGCTCGACGACAGTGCAAACATGTGAATATTAAAAAAAAGACACTTTGACAGTAACTATATAATGTATCAAAATTGTTCTTACATGGAAAAATACATTAGGATATTATCCGGGAATAAATTTGTTTATCAGCACAGATCTAAATACTTATCTAATGAAGGTTTTCAAAAAATAAAAAACCGCCAGATGACGCGAAGGAGTCTCGCGGTCTTATTACTGTCACTATTGGCTCTTTGTAGATAAAACCCTTCCTAAATGTGACACGTATATGTCCGTTTGTTCTGACAACTAACCAATGAGGAGGGCGACAAGACCGTAAGTCACAGTTACGCCAACTTTTGGATGTTTTAATTTAAAAAACCCTCATTATGCGTTTAAAAATAAAGTTTATTGAAATTTTAATTAATTTAAAGATAATAAACAAATTCATACCTTAACAACAGTAGTATATCTATTGTAAACTATAAATAAGTAATAATTTCGTTTAATACAATTGCATGTTTGTTTAAATGAATATCGAAAATACCTAAGATAAAACCAAGACATAAGACATTATATCATAAGAAATATTATCAACCATACACTAAAATTATATTTTAAATGGCTTTCTAGAATTATTCAGATTTTTAATCCTTCGTGTTTGTATAAATAACGAAATGCCTATTATTACAGTGATCAGGTCTTACCTTTAAGTCTAACCGAATGAAATATTAAAAGCATTTTGCGCAATATTCATGGTTAGTTAGGACCCATAGACTTAATAATTGCGCCTTGGGATTAAAAGAGCCATGCCCTACCTATATCTATTACAAATCTTTTGATAAGCAAGTAGGATTGAACGGGTAACAATAGAGATTCAAAAACCAAAACGAACAAATTTGGAGTGCCGATCATGGGCTGTGATTAAGATTCATTTTACTATTCATGCAAAAGAAGATACATTAACATTATACTTCAAGTGTAGGCACAACCGCTGCCGTAAAATTGTGTACCTCATATCTAAAGACGCTACAACTAAAGCATTACAGTAATTAAACTTATTGTAATTTTGTGACCAACAGGAAATATTCGATTGAGCAATTTTATAATTATAAAAGATTGTGTACATACTTTAAAATTTGGCAACTGAGCAATAGTATCTAAGATTTATGTAGATGAAAGGCGATTATTTATAAATTAATTTTGACTGCATATTAAAATTGCTTCAAACTATAATAAGGATTAACGCTAACGTGTTACCTATTATAGTATAGAGTAATCTAAGTGGTGGGAAGTGGAGAATAAATGCATACTGATAAAGAACTACTGTACTACAGGGTTAGTGTTTCCATTTAGATTATGGAGGTACTATCTAAGTTAAGTAAGAAGAACTTCATACCATAGTAGTGAAAATGCACAATTGGAAGTGATAATCCATCAAGCTATTATTCAGCATGTGTATAGGACTGCAACATAATATTTATTAATTCTACTCTTGGTATGATTGGCTCTTTGCTGCTTGCATGCTTATCAATCAACAAAGGTACGCATAGTACTTGCATCGCGTAGGAAAGTTCTACATGCAAGCATAAAGACATAGTTTACACACATCTTTAAATATTATCTCCGTTTAAAGTGAGGTTTCTCTTAGTAGTTTGTTAAAGTTCTACAATAACAATAACAGAAAATAAATGTAACAAAAATATTTAACAGCACTAAATTTTAAACCTAATTGTACGATTAGGAAGAAGTATATATAATTACCCGAAGCTCGAAAATATGTACCCGGCAGCGGCATTCACGGCCAGCACTGGACGGAAAAAAACATCTTGGTTAGTTCCGAGAACAAAACCCGATATTTAAAGTTATTTGTACCTTCATGGTATGTACGAATGTAGCTCTTATGGTCACATTTTCAGCAATATTTTTTTTTTATATAGTGTCAAGATAACTTTAAAAATTTTAAAACTTTAAAAAAATTTTACATAACTTAGACAGAAAATCTGAGTAATAGTCCTCACATTTTACATATTTAACACTCTTTAATAACAAACACCGACGTCTCTTAATGAAGTGACTGTCTAAATCCGACATGATCCGGCGCTAATATTGGATTCAGACGATAACATTATTTTAAAGTTTTAAATCTTTTACAAAGATAGCAAAAATTACCAAAGCAGATATCGAGAATACAAACAGTACAATTAAACGGTTTTTCATTGATTATATATTCATAATGGTTTTATAAAAATATTAAATATAGATATTCTTAATTATACTTATTATAACTAGATGTGCGGGTACTTAAGGGATTTGACACCAATAGACAAAATAGCATTTTACAAATACATATAATAAATGCTTTCAAAGCTACTATATATATAAAAGATATACTTCGTTTTTAAATTTTATAGCATCACTTATGCTTAATGCTATATATTATATTCACAGAATTGTATATCCTCACTCTTCAACAATGAAATAAAACCACAATATTTGAATTAAGATTATCAACAAGAATTAAAATATTGTTGTTTTCTGCCTTTCTCTTGATTTGTTGTCATACAAAATATCAACATTTCACAGAACATGTTTCGACATTGAGGAATGAAATTTCTGGATATATTAATTCCTCATTAAGTAGGTATAAACTAAAATAGAATTTTCTTGCAGACACTTAGACATAGAATTTAGTTGCTTAAAACTATAGTACATGTTTAACAAGTAGGTAAGTATTATCTGATAGAAAAATATTGAAATATTGGTGACATAGGAAACACTGATTTATCAAAATAATCCCACAAGGCTTTGATGGAAACCTTCGCCGTCGCAGATCACCAATTGTAGGTGATCTAATCCTGTTTTTTTATACCTTCAATCCAAACACCATTTTCAGGAACTGTTCATAGTGAATTGTAATTGTTCCAGATTGATTTGTGTCGAACTGGCGGAATGCTGATGTCAATGTCTGGAAAATAATTAAATTATTGAGAATTATTATTATATAATTTAATATAATTGAGAAGGACAATGCAAAGCTTGGTACCTATTGCACTTTATAACTCTCTAAAATATTTTTTCAAAGCAAATACAATGCAAATTTTTCTTTAGACACAAAATCCAATTCTGAGCCTTACGGATTCAACCAGCTGTAGAAAAGATTTAGTTAAGTATTCTAAAGAAAATGTTAACAAATAGATATTATTTTCAGGTAATTCTTTATTCCTGTAAATCCTTCAAACCAAACTAAAACATACCAGTAAATTATGTTAAGACATTAACTCACATAAAGTGTCACGCAGCACTGTATGAAGTCATCAAATAGTATGGTACCACGTCCAAACCGGTCAAACTTCTGCACCATTATGTTAACAACCTCATCAGATAGTCTATATCCAAAGGCAGTGAGTGCATTCTTAAGTTCCTGTCTGTCTATGTTTCCGGAATTATCTCTATCAAATGATCTGAAACAGTTCTGCCAGTCGCTAACATATTTCCACAAAGCACCAAAATCTTCAAACGATATTGCGCCCCTGTTTTGTTTATCAAACATGCCTGCAAAATAAGAAGATTTTATGTTTTTATTATGCCCATTAGTCTAATTAAGGTTGGGTATAAAAAATTACTAATTAGTAAATCTAAAATGAAATATGCCAGACTAATGGTTAAAGATATTGCTACTGCATTGTCTAGAGCAACATCAACAAATATTTACAAATGACTAACATGGCATTATTAAAAGGAGTTAACAATACACCATTAGTTGCTTAATACAACATACATGCTAGGCAAGGAACATACTCGGCACATTCTCCAAGCCAACATAACAAAAGAATAAGAAATTTACATTAATTATTACTACATAACATACCAATCATCAAACGCACAGTCTCAGGATTAAACGGATTCCATGTGCCATTAGATAGTGCCTGTTGCAGTTCATCAGCAGATATGTAACCACTGCGGTCCTTGTCCACTCTGTAAAAACAATTAAGTACCTCTTACAATCCAAACAAACCAAAAACCAATTAATGGCCCTAGAACAAGTATGAGTTTCACATTTTGAAATAAACTCTATACAAATCCCTATTAACATTTTATTTCTTTAAAAGTTGACCAAATTAATTTGTATCTTTAAATAAATATAAATAATGTTTGCAGTTATATTAGTTGCTATAACGGACAGGAAATATAGGCTTTTATAACTTCACTTTATTATAGGCGGGAGGGTACACAAGCAGAAAACATTGGATTTTGAATAAAAACCGATGAGCAATAAAATTTTTCATGGTGTAAAATCGTTGAAATAAAGCTATTTATAATGAGTTATTCATTAATTTTTATCGAAAATGCTATACCAATTAAGTTAGACGAAAAAAGTACACAATCAAGTACATACATTTGAAATATTGGTCAGAGATTTTTTATTCTAGAACACATATAATCGAAAAAAACATAATTTTACCTGCGGAAAATGTCCCAAAGAAACTGCCTGCTTGGCATTGGGGATTGGAAACTCATTTTGTCCCTAAAACACACAAAATACATTCCTAAACACGAATCCATAACATAACGAAACTTAACATGTAAAAGTATATCCCTTAAAAATTTTAAGTCAAAAAATAATTTCTTGTAAACAAGTTACATTTCGTCAGAAAAATATCTATTCCTTTAAGGACCTGCTCTTCATTAATTCTAGTAGGTACAACCTTCGTATTGTTACCTTGATTTTATAAAAAACCTTGATTATTGCGGTAATCGGTCCGAGAGCAACCTTATTCATCAGGCTAATAGGTATAGGTCATCAAAAGAAAAACTGAAAGTAGATCCATTGAGAATCAAGCAAATTTATCAAACATTACATTATAATACGTACGTGAAAATGTAGAAGCCAATTTATATTTATGATAAATTAATATTAACTAAGGGATTATTGAAGTGAAATACTTGAAATAAAAAAAAATATATTAATTTTGCGAAGTGATTCACACTGCTTGGTTGGTTGATTCACTCACGCACGGCAGCTTGACAGACAAGTAGACAACTGACACAGACGAGTAATGTAAAACTGAATTGTTGTTTCAATTGACAACTGACATCACATTTTCCTTAGTCTGAGCATCACAGACAAGTAATGATGTACGTACTACTGACCACAGACGAGTAATGTAAAACTACTAACTGACATGACAAGTCAGTGAGCTGTGAAATGCTCTGAGTACTGAAACTATGGAGATGGCTTAACTACGAAACAGTGAAGCCCAATTTTGAGTGAGGAACAAATATGGCGCCTTTGTGTAGTGTCATTCCACTTTACTTATTTACATACTGTAAGTCTCTGAACAATTTATTTATTACAATGTTTTTGAATGTTACAAGTTAGATTACACTAGTCAACAAAATTACACTCTTTTTTTGCCACATAACAATTCAATACTTTTTTCTAATGATCAGTACCAGTATAATACAATTATATTATAAACATTTTCCCATCACGTCACATTTTTTTGTCATTTGCCTAGAAACATTCAAATATCTGCCATTGAAACGATTTTTGATGATTTATTTAACAGCATAAAGATTATTAAAATGTAAACATAATACATGCAATTGATAGTCAGAATGCTGAACATTTCATTGTACTTCGAATTAAGCTTCTACTATGATTCTATGCAAAGATATGTCTAGTTAAGCTTTGCCATAATTTTTGCGTACATTCAAAGCTGCGCATTTTATATGGACGAATTCTTAATACCATTCTAATCCGAATATTTTGCGAGACATTAGTATAGCAATATAATTTACATTATTCATCAACAATTTGGGATTATGTCTTTCCACAAAAGAAAATAGATATGAAAAATTTTGTATTTATGAATTTAATTTATCAATACTGAAGTCAAACCTTAAAGCCAATTTAAGTAACTTTGTTCTCTAATATCTCAAAAATGTGACCTGATGATCAAATTTGGATGTCTGAATCTGAATCAGCTATTATTGTTTTATCAAAAAGTCAATGAGTTGATTCTGTGAAAAAAAAATGTTGACTAGTGTTAGTTATAATCACAAATTTTATAAATATTGGCACAATACACCACAAATTCCAATAACATTGACAACTTAAAGCGAGAAACCAAAATGGTAAGCCGGCTACACTTAGGTATTTCTATGACGTCACTTGATTATGTTACCAAAAATAGTTAAGACAAATATGTTGTTGTCTCTTTTTAGATGCAGTATTGTAGACTTGTTAAAAAGAGATAGATAGAGGTTTATGAATACAATATCGATATTAATCATATTTGTATAGCAAATTGTTCATATAGAACATTAGGTCGTCTCCATATGTTTCAGTACCTACTCAGAGGTGAAATGTATCTGACTGACAGTTGAAAATGTTCCAGTCGACACGCCGCCAATTTCAGAGATAACAAAATTATGAAAAAGACCAATTGTAATGGAACACGTTCCAGCTGACAATTTTTTTTTTTTAACAATAGAAAGAAGGATATAGAATAAAGCCTAGGGGGTCATTTCAGAAATAATTACCAAAAAGATTTTAAGTCTTATTACCACACGAATCTTTAGATTTATTCATGTATGCTGGCTGCTACTTGAATAAAATTAACCTAAAATAAACTAAGCCAACAAGCATATTATTTACTTTGATACCGATACAAAGGCGGTTAGGATGGTTTGGTTATGCGTATGTCGCGCTATGCTTTGATATTAAAATGGCGGATGTCGCCAATAATGAGCGTAAAGTAAAACTTACCAAAAACGGGAAAGTTGTTAAAAGACGGACACGTAATCCAGAAGGTAAGTAATGAGTACTTTATTCATAGGTTATTGTTAGAGACTTCAAGTAGTACTGTTTCTGTGGATAAATCATGCAGAATGTTGTGGCTCTTGTTCGATGTTGTAGTATTGACTCTTACTACTTTTTGATACGCAAGTTGAATTTGAAATAGGTAGTTTTCAGCCTATGTATTTGTCTAATTTTATCGCTTCTGTAAATTAAAAAAGACTTTTAGAACGAGTACAAGTGTTTTAAATCGGTTGCTTAAGCATTAGAATTATGTATGTTTATGTCAATAAATTATGGAAAATAAATACCAATATTTCCACATATTATTGTATATAGTTAATATTTTGTTTCTAAACGTCCCAAATATTGTTTACTAACTTTTTTTCGGTCTTTTTCCAGAATGGCACAAACAAAAACAAAAACGTTTAAGAATAGCTGGCCTAGAATACATAAATGCAAATGGAAAAGTGGTGCCCCCAAAACAACCTGGCCCTGATTGCAACTGCCGCCGCCGGTGCTTCCAAAAAGTTCCTGAAGACATTAGACTCAAAACCTTTCAAGGGTTCTACTCTATGAAAACTCATGATGAACAGAATGCCTATTTATTCGGTCTCATGAGGCAAGTTGATGTAAAAAGAAAAAGAGTTAAATCCAGCAGCAGAAGAACCTGTACATTCGAATATTTTGTTAGAGTAAAGGGGAGAGAGACCCAAGTATGCCAAACTGCTTTTAAAAACATACATGCAATTACAGAAAGAAAAGTAAGGGTCCTCTGTAAAAAAATGGATGATGGAGTCATGTTTCCAAGTGACAACCGGGGAAAAAATAGTCATCGACGTTCAGGGGAAGTACGTTTGCCGACTGGTGTGGTAGACCAAATAAAAAATCACATTTATTCAATCGTTCACACCCATCGCCTCAAAGACTTCATAAGACTTGATAAAATAGCTGGATTAGAAATAAATATATCCAAAATGTGGAAAGATTATATAAAGACATACGACCCAGATAACATTTCAGCTACCATGCCTAAATCAAAAAGAAATATGGAAGTGGCACTTCCTTCAGAACCGGTGGTGCAACAACCACAGCCACCACCGCAGGAGCCCTCATTCACCCAACTTACCTACCCTGGCAGTGGTCACCTTGTAAACATTGCTGAAAACTACTTCCAGAACCAGTATCAAACAGCTACCCTGGCTAGCAACCCAAACAATTTTTATCAGACACAAAACGGAGCTCAGACCATGGGTTTAATTTTGCCATCAAGACCTGCGCAGCCAACTACAGCATATATTGTTTTGCAAACAAAGCAAGAACCCCATCAAAACACCACACTTGCTATTGACAATAACCCCTACAATCATCCCCCTGACTTAATGCAAGATACATCAGATATGAAAGAACTAAAGAAGATTAAAAAAGAAAGAAAAAGGGGTCCACTTGTGAAACAGTGGAGATATACCAACATATTTCATGATGAAATCAATGGTGCTGCTCTTGCTGCGATCAAGACCAGGTTGGCAATGTATTACGCCGAGAGCGATGCCGCGAGAAAAAAGGCGAAGGCGCAGCAAGCGCGTCCCTCAGAGACGGCTCAAACACAAACATCCCCTGAGCAAATAAGACCAGTGTGTGTTGGTCTTATACACAATATACAGTTAACAAGAGAACAAAACTGTGTGTGACTGATCTGAATTATGTTTCGAATCTTAGTATTATTTTTAAGCAATCAGTACAATTCTTCAATTATATTATTGACATAACAATCCAATCATTTATATAGTATTGGTTAGTCATAGAAATAGAAGAGTAGCAATTTGTAACAAGTATTTACATACCCAGTGCTTTTATACATAATGTTTTATGGATAAATGTAGTTTTTAGAAAACAAAGAAATTATAAAATTACCTACAAGTTGGGTATTCAGAAGACAGTACATTAGTATTGTGTTAAAATTATTTAATTTAGTTTACATGCAAATATTATTTTATGCTAATTATGATTAAACAATCATTATTTTACAATCTTTTTGATTTTAATTTCTTGTAAAATATGAGTATCTTTTACTCCAACCAGCCTTTGCCTTTTCTAAATAATATTATTGAATTTTTCAAGTTTCACCTATGGATACACACAAAATAATATTTTCGTGTATTCCAAGTCTGCAATTGGTCTAGTCATACTACACCGACCGAGGACGGGAGCGAGCGGTCCGCCTCTGGCCTCGGGTATCGCTATTTGGGTTGGAGGTGGCAAATCGAAATAATTGACATGTATGTAACTTTTTAATATATATATATATATATATATATATATATATATATATATATATATACAAAGAATTGCAAACAGCCTTGGTTGGATGGGACTGTCTGCTATGATATCTGACACGTATGAGAAGCGGTGGAAACCAGAGTATTTTGCGGGAAATAAAAGTTTGGGTCAGAGGGTAGGTTTGTGAACTGTCACAATAATAACAATTAGATTTAACCCTGAAAAAATAATAAAAGAGGAAATAATTGTTTCAATCGCAATGTTCACGAACGAGAAACCCATCACGAACCCCCTCTTTTTATGTACTCACAAATATATGCCACTATATAATCATTTAATACTAACTAACTAAACTTCACGCCACTTCCCTAGCGAGGTAGGCAGAGAGAACCGAACGCCAAATGGCACGATCCTTACACACCTCACTCGCCTTTTCAACATTCATAATCCTTTTCATACAAGCTCTACGGTTTTTATGACTCCTAACATCACCTTCTCTTAATACCTACCACGACCAGACACCGCAGATTTTCCGCAGCGCACACATCTCGACCGCGTTTATTCTACTTTCATGTTCTTTCTGCAATACCCAACTATCGCTTCCATATGTTAGCGTAGGAATCAGCACCGCATTGTGTATAGCGAGCTGGGCCTTCTGGCTTAAGACTTTGCTGCCTAGAAGTTTTCCTAACGCTCCATTCACCCTATTCCCTGCATTCACTCTTCTCTCTATATCAGCGGAGTACCTTCCATCTCTACTAAATGCAGATCCTAGATATACAATTTCATTCACCTGTTCCAGCACTACATCGTCAACCGTTATCCTTGTATCCGTTCTGGTTTCATCTCTTTCATTTAATACACTACAGATTCATTCACTACACTTCATTAAACAAGCTTATCTCATTTGTCCTACATCAGAAAACAAACTTCAGCGTTTTGAAAAACTCTTTAGTTTACTATACTTAACTCTAAAAAAGTAGTTACGACCTCTCGTAATCCAAGTTTAATGTTGAGAAAAAAATTCTACTCAACAGATGACGTCTATTTTATTGTAGCAATTATAACCTTTACAGTGGTAGGAACAAGGTGTACATTTAGACAAGCAATTAGCAGTCGAATAGGCAAGTTGACTCAAAAAAAAATAATTAGTCCATTATATAGATTACAAAAAAATATTGCTCACGTATTTTTTCTTTTGTTTAGCAAACCAAAAATGACGAAGATACAGCGCGTTAAAGGTGCGCGTGACGTCACTTGTTCTGTTGAATTTTAGTAACAATTGATGTAAAAGCGCCCCACTCCAGATCTTTTAAGCGCTGTATCTTTGTTATTTTCCGAGCATTTGATTAAGCAAAAAATACGAACTCAATACTTTTTGATAATCTGACTAGCGGACTAAAAAAAATATTTTAGTCAACTAGCCTATTGTTCCATTCTGACCCACCAAGCCGCACCACTGGTGGGGCACAAAAAGGAACGCTTTAAAATTTGCAGTGGATTTAGTGGGGCATTATCACATTACCTATATACCACATCTAATGCTACCTGCCAAAGTTACATAAAACTAAAATAGACAAATAATACAATATGAGTAAACCCACCTACGCAAACTAGAAAGTGCAGACTTAGTGTGGCAGAATACACTAAATTATAAAGTAGAGGAAACTGCCCCACTAAATTGTTTTAGTAGGGCAATTCTGACTCACATCGATTCCACTGCACATTTTTTTAGGCGTTCTTTAGCCCCACCAGTGGTGGGGCGGCTTGATGGGGCAGAGTGGAACAATTCAAGCAGTCTACGCGTAGTCTTGCACACGCAGTATTGTAGCTTCAATGCCACGCCCACTTGGCACTTCGACATACCTAATATTTGTACCGTGCTGCTAACCAACAAATTAATGTCGTTATCCTGAATGAAAACTACCAGGTAAATTAGGGTTGTCAAAAAACAAAAACCGCCAAGTGGCACTGAAGGCTATCCCTGGGCAAAGTGAGATGCGTAAAGCACTCCCCTATCAGAATAATAACTTGATATCTAACATTACTGGTGATTTTTAAGATTAAGATGTGAAACAAAAGAAAAACAAAATTATAAGACTTTTTCAGTTTTTTTATTATTTTACACTTAAAATTACGCAGACAGTACACAGGCACCACCTACAGCCTTGATTTTCCTCTCTGCAGATTTTGAGAAGAACTTAGCTTTCACTATCACAGGCTGCTTGGGAAGGTTGCCTTTGCCGAGTAATTTGTAGTAACCCTGAAACAAACACATTTAGAATCACAAAATGTGAAAATACTTATGGAATAGTCACAAATATGCTGATTATTAGAAATAATATTAGCCTTTGTCAAAGACACCTAAAACATAAATAATTATTAAATTACTAAATTCACAATTTGAAGACTTACAAAAAGAATGCATCGACACAATACTAGCTTCCATTGCTAACTAGTCAGCGAGTTATATTTAGTTAAGGACGATGATACACACAAGTAATTCCAAGACATAACTTACATACCTAAGAGATAATTTATCAGACTTAATAATTGTAGACATTTTCTTCATAATTGCTACATGTTTAAGTCATTTGAATGTTAAGATTTATGTTACATCATAGCATAATATTTCTATATAAAACCTAGCAGCAGTATCTTGACAAATCATAAGTATGTCCAGTGACAACTTTCATCTAACCCACAACATTATTGTCTTTATTTTTTATTTAAAACTTTTAACATGGAATTAATCAAAATTATGACCTTTTAAATGAAGAGCAAACACTTTTTTAAATTTAATTTTATAGCATCTATTTACCATACACAGATGTGCGTAAATGGCATTTTTTTTTCTTATGTGAAGGTGTAAGTGATGTGAAAATATATGAAACATTATGACTTTAATTTTCAGACTAATAAAATGCTCATTTGTTCCTAACTACTCACCCTAACACATTATTATGTTTCTTATTGGGATTTTTTCCCTTTATGATTATAACCATTAACCTGAGGGATTGGTAATATTTAGTTGTGTTAATGTTCATGAGATACCAATCTATCAAATCAACAAATAATATATCAAATCAATAAATATATAGTGTAAGCTATACACTTTTTTTTCTTAAAAAAATAATTTTATTTAAGTATTTAGTATTTTGGATTTCAAAAGTCCTTGGCCAGTGTTAGAGGTGTGAAAGATATGTTTCTGAAAAACAGGTCTTTTTTTTGGGAAAATTAAAAACCCAAAAAGTGTATACATCAATATGTTTAGTTCTTAGTATAAAAAGGTAGCTATAACCTGTATAATAAGTTTTTATACAAAGGAACTAAAAGAATTTTGAATGGAATTTTCTCACATGGAATTTTTCCTTAAAATTAATATCTAAATATACAAAATTTTATCTCCTATTCCAACTGATTTTGTACATAAATTGATTAATTTATATACAAAATCAGTAGCGAGATTTCTCTAGCCAATTCTTTAGTAACAGAACTAAGAACAACACTGTGCTATGGATACAAGAGATAAAATCTCAAATATCCATGACTCCAATATAAATGATGTGTTCATCACACAAACATCTGTCACAAGTGGCATATGAGTCTGCAACCCTTGTTCTTACAGCCAAAGTTTAACCACTAGGGCATGCAGTCCACAATGTTTTATCAAAATGCTTTTATTTGTTATAATAAATTCTTTGATCTAGTAAGCCTTATATTGATTCTATACTTACAGCCTTGACAATGTTGATGACTGGGACCTTGTTATCAGACGCATTGGCGTACTTGAGGCGGGCCTGCTCCGAGACCAGAGTCCACAGTTTGTCCAAGTTCATGACTGGGCAGAAGATCTTGTTTTTTCTCAGATGGTAATTCCTCATACCAAGCTAAAATTAAATATTATAATATAATCATCATTCTAGGTTTCAAAACCAATGGGAATGGGAATTTAGAACCCCATCTGCAAGAAATGTTACGATCTTATAGACACAAAACAATTTAAATTATCATGAGGCGCAATTAAATAACAATAGAAGGATACAACCATGTGATGTACCCAAAATAAAAGATTTTTTAGCCACTGCAAATATTACTCCTAGCAATTTATATTAATTGAAGGTATTGTTTTAAATCCTAATGAATAATGGCATACTACCCTACCCTCTGACCAAAATATGTCTTACTTTGCCAAAGTATCCAGGGTGGTACTTGTCCATGTTGATTCTGTGGTGATGCTCACCACCAGCGTTACCGCGACCACCGGGATGCTTACGGTGCTTACCTGAAAGGATATCACGAAACTTTTATTTAACTTTACTATAAACTTTGTTGATATTTTAAATTGCAAATTGTAAGTTTAGACAGGTTATTATCGACTCAAATGAAGCGCTGGAAATCTTAAACATTTCCGGCCAAAATTCCACTACTGTGAAATTGATAGATCCATGCAACTTGGTGAAAACATGTGCCGGCAAAGGTTTACATGAATATATTTAAATCATAGGAAAAGAGAGGTTATGTTGCAAAATTTATATATTCAGTAAATCTCTTCTCACAAATATGAAGTACTTACCGATACGGCCATGACCATGGCTCACGTGTCCTCTCAGCTTCCTGGTCTTCTTCTTGGAGGTGGCCTGCAGAAGAACAACCAAGTTCTGTTTACTACAATCATTATTGCGTTAGGACATAAATTTCACAAAATGATGCACAGCTTTCACTTCTTCAGCACTAGAAATATAATATTTTAAAGTTTTGTCGAAAGATTACATAGATATTTAAAGATTATTGCCGTATAAAATTAGAAATAAACACCAACCATATTTTCGGTATCCGTCAAACTCTACAAAAAGAACGAAAGAACGAGACAAGGAGATTGAACGGGTTTAGTTTTTTTTTATTTATAGCCACGAGTCTTAACTATTTTTGCCATTGTGAAAGTTGACACATAATCATCCTATGAACCCTAGGAAAAGGACGGATAAACACGTAAAATAAAATAATAAGTCAAATATATAATTAAAATCGTAAAAAATTCAATCAGTTACTGATTTTATGCAGCTTTGTCTTTGTTTTATTATTTGTATATTCAATAGTTTATTTCCATACAATAAATACCACCTACAATTAATTATGTAATTTACTAGATTATGTCGAATGAATATACACTAATTCGCGCTAAAAGACTTAAGTATTATTCTTTATTTTAGTAAAAATAAGATAGAATGAATGAAGAGCTTTCAGGTCACTAGTTCTTTTAATGAACTAGTTGATATGCGTGACGTAAACCATGAACTCTATTTAGTACGTTTCCAGAAAATGGTTGGATTGTGTGTCGAAGTTAATTCTGACACGTATTTTGTTAGTTATCGTAAATAATTTGTGAAAACTTTATCATGTTGAACTTCGTCTAGTATACCTCAAACAAGGACTGCCGAGAAAAGCCAATAATGGAGTTCCGAGAGACACTGTTGGCTGCTCAAAGAAATCAACAACAACAATCATCTGTGAGTTGAAATTCTCGCCATAAAATGTTTTGTGCTTCTTTTATTATCCTTTAAGAAGTTGGATAAGTGCATATCTTTACTTTCATTTAGTTATATTATTATTTAATGTAATATGAGTAAATCATTTTGATAATACAGAAAGAATGTCATTAGAAACAACACCTTTTACAGAACAGTTCATACTACAAAGCCAGATTCGATCCACCAAAAAAGGAACAGAAACAAAGAGATAGATTGTCTGCTAATATTCAAAAGTTCTTGGCAAAGAAAGATGAAGAGGATAAACAGAAGAAATTGGAAGCCCAGAGGAAGAAGGAGGAGTTCCTCGCCATGCGCGATCCGAAGGCTCTCAGGAAGATTCAGAAGACTCTGAAAGTTATCAAGTCCGCCAACAAGTCTGTCATAGCAGATGCAATAGACAGAGACCACACAGCTGTCACCCGAGATGGCCCAGAGCAGCCCGACCAGGATGACTATGGCTATGAATCTCAGGAGGCTGCTGCAATTTATGAAAAGATGATGCAAAAGTATAACAAAATACCAGATCAACCAAAATTCCCTGTTGGCCGTAAGTTGGTTATTAAAGTGTATATTCATTTCAACACAAATTTACTTATCAACTGATTAAGTGACCAATTAAATTATGACTAATTTATATTTGTTTGCTAAATTATTGTTGTCAGATTATGGGCTATAATATAAACTCCCAATATATTGCAGTATGGGTGTACAAGTTAATATTTTTATCATATAAGTAATAATATTATATTCAAAGGTTAGATAAATGGGTATTTATACAAACAGTATTCAGGCAATAAAAACCACAAGCACAAGCTTCCTGTTTCCTGGGTATATCTACATAAATACATTATAGAATAAAAGAGTATTTTTACGTAAATTTAGACAACGCTAGGTAATTTAAAATAGTGGAAAAAATATTACCTACTGGTAATATAAATGCATGTCACTTAGACTTTCAAATATGTTTTCAGATGTAAAGAACCTCACCAAGTGTATGATAATTTAATATGTCAGTATTAAAACCCTAAGACCAGACACCAGATACTTTTTAAGATTGGTAGATTGATAGATCCTGCTAGACTTTATATGTAGATTCTTCTATATTTGTTTTTTTTTTATCTAACCTACAGTGATGATAACCTAGGCTTTTGATAAAATATCTGTTACCAAATAAATTCCATGCTACCAGAGCTATGTGAAAAAGCCAGCTTGATTTCATTATCAAAACTATCATTTGTTAATATAGTATAAAAATTTTTAACCATCTGTTCGGAACCACAAATATATGAATATACATTACAAATTGTGGAATTATATACAAAACTAACAATAAAACCGCATTTTTCAGAAAATTCAGTGAAGAGAGACTTGAAAGGAACTATGGAGAGGGTGAAGAATGCTCTGCTCCACGAGGATGATCCTGTCCCGCATAAGAGGAGGCGTAAAGGAGGGACTGGTGGTAAAATAACTGCTCCATTTATTAATATTCTTATTATTACATACATTGATCTGATTCCAGATCTGGATAGCGGTGGTAGCTCAATGGTAAGGACACGCGCCTCTTAACCGAGGAGTGCGGGTTCAAACCCGGGCACGTACCTCTGGATTTTTCAAATCTATGTACGTATTCATACCACTAGCTCGACGGTGAGGGAAAACATCATGATGAAACCTGCAAATTCAAACAACTTCGCATTTGTAACCATGATCCAAAAATTGTCTGGTTCCCCTATCTTAGGGTTACGAAGGTCAGATCGGCAGTCGCTTCGATGTAATTACCAGACTCGCTATATCCTTGGATCATGGTCTAAGCGGACCCCGTCTAAGCACGGGACATAACGCTAGGAAGATGACATTGATCTGATTCCAAAGTAGCTTAAGCACTTGTGTTACAGACATTAGAATCAACAGTGGTATTACAAATATGTACTTGAATATAAGATATTAACACCCAGACACAGAAAAAACACAAGTATTTATCACACGAATGTTTGTCCTGGTTGGGGATGGAATGCACAACTCTTGGCGAATGTGACTGGGTCACTACAGAATGCTCCATTGAGCCAGTCAATTTTATTAATCCATTTAATTGAGAGAATGTAAATAGACTCCTCTTTATGCACTCTTTATTTACATAATATTATATTATTTGATAAAGAGGAAATATTTAATATTAATTTTATATACTTATAATGTAATAATATACATATATGTATAATATATAATAATAGATACATACATATCATCACACCCATAATCCCTTAGGGATAGGCAAAGTCAAAGGGGCAGCTAGCCCTCTTAACCACATTCAGCCAAAAAATAAAATGGGGCAGGGTATGTATTTACATATATATAATATATAATAATTATAAAATAAAAAAAATATGTTTATAAAATGTAAAGCAGACCCTTTGAACATTTAAAGGATGTTTATGAGGTCATTAACAATTTGAAAGTCACAATCTTCCTAGCGTTATGTCCCGTGCTTAGACAGGGTCCGCTTACACTATGATCCAGGATTTAGCGAGTCTGGTAATTACTTTGAAGCGACTGCCGATCTGACCTTCGTAACCCTAAGATAGGGGAACCAGACAATTTTTCGATTGTGGTTACAAATCCGAAAGTTATTTGAATTTGCAAGTTTCATCACGATGTTTTTCCTCACCGGCGAGCTAGTGGTATAAATACGTACATAGATTTGAAAAATCCAGAGGTACGTGCTCAGGTTTGAACCCGCACTCCTCGGTTAAGAGGCGCGTGTCCTTATCATTGAGCTACCACCGCATTAACAATTATAAAGTAAGCAAAGTTATTCCATTACTCTAATTACAGTTCGTTAATTACACATACAAATAATGACACTTATATGGAGGAACATTCAATCCTTTAATACAGGTATCTTAGTAGGGGAGTGAAAACATTCGACTTTTTTATGACATTAAATGTACAACCAACTATCCAATTGTGTACTGTAATTAGTTTTTAAGGTTTCCTACTTGTATCTGTTGCTGTACAATAAACTATTTATATATTTTATTTACACTAATAGTGATATTACCGAATACCGAATATTTGACTAGGCTTTCGACCAAAACGCCAAATATTAGGCACATCACATTTTGTGGCTCTAGCAATTTTTTTGTGTCATTTGCGAATAGATTGTGACAGGGTTGCATCATATTGTTTTACTTCTAATAGGTAGTAAAAAAAACTCACTGTGCACTGTCAAAAAGTCATATGATGTGGTACCATTAAATAAAAAATCTATTTGGGAATATTGTGAAATAGTATGCCTATTGTTAATTTTTTTTTACCAAATAGTAGCCGAATAAGTCAATTACAGTTTTAATCAGTTACAATAAAACCTTTTTTTTTTATAACTTTCAGATATCTTGTCGTTCTCACTTAATTAGCGTTGGTTATTTATTATAACATAATTTCAGTAATACACACTGATCTTAGTTATTAATTACAATAAATAAATAATAAATAAATTCTTCATACTGACACACCAATTCCTTAGTTCCAAACTAAGCTTATAAGCTTGTGCTATGGATACTAGGTGAACGGATAGACATACTTAAATACGTTTTGTAAACATCCATGACTCGAGTACAAATGTCCATGTTCATCACACTTAACATTTGCCCCTAGCGGGATTCGAACCCGCGACCCTTGGTTTCGTGGCCAGGGTCTCTGACCACTCGATCAACGGGCCTGTCGTAATTTATCAAACCTTAAAAAAAAATCCATTCTTATATTTTTAGAAAGGGAAGATAGCCCCCCTACAAAATATGAGCCGGAAAAAGAGAAGAAGAAGGACGAACAAGCAAAATCGGACAAGCCCAAGTTTAGGAAGCCGGCGCCTCCCCCAATGGACTTCAACCAACTGCTGAAGTTGGCCGAACAGAAAAAGAGCGAGCCAATCGATCTCGCAGCAAAGAAAGTAGTAACGGAACAGGAGTCTGAGAGACCCATGACTAAGAAACAGCGGAGGGAATACGAAGAGGAGATGGCGAGGCGGCAGAGGCGACAGGAGCGCTTGGACGCAGAAAAGGCAGGGAAAAAAGGTAACACAGGTAAATATAACAAATAGAAGCAAGGCTTTCGCATCTATTGTCATTAGATCTTTATTATCAACATAAAGTACATGTTTGTCAAAAAAAAAAATCGGTTTAGCATACATAAAAAATCCTTTGTAGCAAAGGATTTTTTATGTATGCTAAACCCACCTCAGAGGTACTGTTACGGTTTTATATTTTTGTTTCAGTTTCAAAAGAAGAAAAACCTGAAAAGGAGAAGAAGCCAGAACCTGGTGGATTCGGCCGCATTCCAAAAGTTGGTGATAAGAATTCCAGCCATGCTAGGAATGACAGTCCAAAGGTAGACAAAGATAGACAAACAAGTGATAGGGATAGGTTACAAAGAGAAATTGAAAAAGCCAAATTGGATAAAGAAAAGGCTGAGAGAGAACGAGATAGACTGGAAAAAGATAAAGCACTTAGAGAAGAGAGATTGGCCAAAGAAAGACTGGACAAATTAAGGGCAGAAAGAGAACGAATAGAAAGAGATATAGAAAGATTAAACAGGGATAGAGAAAAATTGGATAAGACGAAATCACGGCTGGAAAACGGCATACAATCCGACAAATCAAGTAAGAATGCTGTAGCTGATAGATCTAAATTAATTTCTAAGGAACGTGGAAGTCAAGATGTAAAGAAAAATATTGATTTAAAGAGTCAAAACACCTACAGGATAGACAAGAACTCTAATGATAGAAAGTTTACCATTCCAAGCAAAAATAGCAATGGAAAGTACCTAAATGGTGAAAGCTCTCACGGTAAATCTGCGCCACAATCTAGTAAAGATGTGCAGAAGAATGGCGTCAAAGATAGAGAATTAATGGCTAAACAGGCGCTTAAATCCAATGGCAGAATTGAGAATAAAAAACCTGATATTGGTAAAGGAGCACCGGCCAAGCGACCTGAAGAAAGGCCTTCAGGGAAATTGCAGGCTGGTCCAAGTAAATCTAAGATTTCGAACAGTTTCGACTTTGAGAAACATATTAATTCTATTGGGGCGAAGCACAGCGGAAAGCCGAATGGTACTCGACAGTTCCCGCCGGGCGACGTCAGAAGAAAAGCGAATGCAGATGATAAGAGGAAACCAAAGCGTAAGTACTTCCGGTATTACAGATCATTATATTTTATCAAATCAGACAGTTTCTTTTATTTATTTATTATTAGTTTTATTTATTTATTTATTTATTTATATACCAACAGTGTACAAATTAAACCACTAAAATTCAGTCGAATTGAGAACCTCCTCCTTTTTTTTGAAGTCGGTTAAAAAGTAGACATTTCCAAGACAAATTCTAAAATGTACCCCTATTAAAGGTATATACGACATTCACTATATCATTGACATAATACAAGTACTAAAATATTAATAATACTAATAATACACTACAACACTATCAATTACGCAAGAAGTCTCAGTACCTTATCTCTAAAGGATGATAAATTATCAAATCATCCGCCCTGGCATTGAGAGCATTGTACTCGCTGCATATTACATCCAGATCATCCGCCCTGGCATTGAGAGCATTGTACTCGCTGCATATTACATCCAGATCATCCGCCCTGGCATTGAGAGCATTTTACTCGCTGCATATTCTGACCACCGGAGAATTACGACCGACGTTAGTTTTCCGTAATGGAACTGAAAAAATCTTTGTCACAGCATGGCGTGGTGGTCTGCTTGTTTTGTTTGTTTGATACGATTACGATTACGATTTAGTTTTGATACAATTACGTAATAAGCTTGCAAATGTTACATCGATTTTGGTAGTTTGTATGCACATAAATTGTTTATATATTTTTTATCATGATTCGGCTCCCGTTTTTAATCAATACATTATGTATAAAAAAAAATGTCTTGGTGTAAAATGTCCTTTCTCATAATGTCCTTTTCTCGAAATGTCCTTTCTCAGAATAATGTATACTTTTTACTCTACTGCAGGTCGCTTGGATTCTGATTCAGAATATGATTCCGAAATGGATGACTTCATTGACGACGGTGATGAGAACATGGATTACTCCCAGCATATTAAAGAGATATTTGGTTACGATAAATCGAAGTAAGTATCCTTTTTCAATAATATATTATAATGTTTATGTTAAGGCAATTATACACAAGAGACTATTATATATTGCCAACCTACAAACCGAAATGGTTACTACAAACCGAATTGGAGAAGTTAGGATAAGATTAATTATTTTTTTTTTGTTTAAAGATAGTATACTACTAAATATTTACAGTATTGTTTATAATCGTATCCATTATTTAAGCCACAGTTATAGATGTTAAGATGAAATAAAGAAGTAGAAACCTTTGGTACAAGACGTTTCAAAAATAATAATATTCCGCTATTTAAAAAAACAATGTTTCGCACCTCTGGCCGTCTTATGTAGTACCTATACCAAAAAATTTCAAATAATTTGAAAATTAACTGAAAAATAATAAGGGTAGTGTGCGACCGGAGATATTATTTTGTATTTCATAAGCTTCATTAAATTTTTTGAGAAATTTTTTATCTGTGAGCCCTTTTACGTTCTGTACTATCATAATACTATTTTTCAGTATGTATTTAGCCTCTAGAAACATATTCAAACGTAAAAGTCAACACTTTCAAGATTTCATACCGGATGTCTATGAAAGCCGGAATCTAGCCCACAGTGCGGCTTTCGTCTCTATTAAACTCACACTCAGACGCGGTCGCAACTAAAAACTCGCTCTTACCCTTTAAAGACTTGGAATAATCTACAATTTTATAAATTGTACTAACATTTTCTGCCTCAAAAGGTTGCCCACAACAGGCAGCCAGCAGTTCTTGTGCAATACCAGCCAATACAATGTTTACATTATTAAACATTATTTATTTATTTTGGATCATGATCCATAGGTGTTTTTAGTAAAAAAAAATCTTTTGTCTATGTTAGTAACAACAATTTGTGACGTGTGAGTATCGTGTAGTTATTTCAAATTTGTGACTTGCAGATATCGGTATATGGATGACGACGATGATCCCAACATGGAGTCCAACTTCGCGAGACAACAGCGCGAGGAGTATATCAGCAAGAAAATCGGTAAGGAACACTGGGCTACAATACATTCATAAAGTATAGAAATACTTAACATAATAATGAGGTTTGCTACCTTGTGATTTGTTTTCGATATTATATTATTTGTTTATGTTTTTAGGATGTAGGTACGTCCATAACTACTACAAAAATGTGTCTAGATTTTTGTAGTAATGATGGACGTACCATTTGTGTATATGTTAGTTTTGTAAGGTATCTATTATATGGGCCAACATTTAAAACATTTATTTGAAAGTTGCCTGAATTAAACGATTTATTTATTTTTATATAGGTATATTTGTGGTGATATCATCACACCAAAAGGAAATAAAAATAATTAAATAAAGGAAATGGTTCTGGCGAATAGTTATTGATCTGTTATTGTTAATATAAAATATGGACCCTTAAGATTGGCATGATTGACTATAAATCCGTACCAATATTATGAATGCGAAAGTAACTGCATATTTGTTACATATTGACGGCTAATCTGAAGTTTAATGTAGTAATTCTGTAGTATTGTAGCGTTATTTTTTTGTTACCAGGTATCATGGAAGACTTAGAAGACATGCGGATGGAGGCGATGGAAAAGAAAAAGGCTAAGAAGCGCGGCGCGCGCCGCCTCAGCGACGACTAGCGGCCAGCGCGCGGCTGCGGCCGGCGGGGGCGGCTGGCTCGAACTACGTTTGAATTTCGAACGGGCAATATTCAGTTCGACTCTTTCCTTCGCCTCGACGACCACGCAACCGGCCGAATACCCAATATTCGCTATTCGACCCGAGGATTATACTATTCGTTCCGACGTTAATATGTATGAAGTTGAAATCTTTCGCGCGCGTCGTAAACCGATATATTTTATTATTAAGATTATCGTAGCGTGGGATTATTACTTGTTTAACTGTGTTATGTCTAGCTGAAAGCAGTAATATTGGTCTCGTCATTAGAAAATTTAATACTTTCTATAATTTTTTTATTAATAATTGTATTACCCAGATAAATAATTAATCAATTTTGTTTATGAAATCATATTATTATATAGAATAAACCGGTAAATTTATAAATAATATGAATGTTATTTACATGGTTGCCAATTTTTACAGAATTTAAGATACATTAGAGTTGTGTTGTGATTTTTATTGTTATAGTGTATTTTGGTGTATTATATTGTGATCTATTAGAACAAAACCTGTCCTTGAATCAATAACCCGTTTTAACTTATGGCGCGAGGTGATTCATCATTCGTTTTCACGGTGTGTGCACCCAGGTTGTACATAGCAGTGCCTTCTCTCGCTTGAGACAAAAAATGTGCCGAAGCACCTACCACCTACTAGCATAAAATCAGTTAGCAAGAGAACTAGAAGTATTAAATAAATTTATTGACTTAGCATATTATTCTGGCCATGAAAGGATTTTGGTGTGGGCTACTTTTGCGTTTGTCACTAGGCAACTATTCCTTTGTATACCTATGTATTCATATAACTAGTAGGAATTCATTGTTCCTACTTACAATGAGGGTTTCCGAAAATAAAAGCTCCACTAGATGGCTTAGCAGTGACTTCAACGTTGTGATCATTAGAAATGGGTAACTCTGCGAAAATCTATGAGCCAACACAGAAACTCAGGCGGAATTAATTGTGCCGGTCAATAGTCGTCTCCAAATTGAGTCATAGCGCAGCAAAACGGACAGCGCTGAGTGAGCCCTGAGGGTCAATGTCTCCAGTTATATGGGGTTTATTCATACTGATTCAATAGGAATAAACCGCGCAGTTGTTAGGTAAGCCTGCTATAATAGGTGACAGTAACCTCCCTGAGCTGTTTCGAACTATCCATGTCAGCGCTATACGCCTCACGCCGCTCCAAATGTTGAGGTACTGACTTAGTACAGCCAGCGCATTAAGCTAACGTGCCGGAATTATGCAGCGTAGTGTTACATAACTAATCACAACATTGTTTTATTTTGACGTGGCGCCTTAAAATTTATAGTTCCTTTCGATGACTAAACAATAAAAAAAAACACCCCTTTTACAGATATGCCATCTGGTGGATATTTTAATCAGAAGACTATTAAACAGATATTCCGTAAACATGATAACAACGTTCCGTGCACATGTATGCTGCATCGATCTGCTTATAAGCGTTCTTAATCTTTGGGTTAAATTTTGCTTGGTTGTAGAGTTGATAACATGAAAGTAACTAGATTGAGAAGGGAATGTCTTCATGCGGAATTAAAGTGTTCATGGTCCTATTGGCTCTCAGGAGCATTTGGTAGTTCTACGTAAAATAATAGATGTTATTTTTATAAGATAATAATGATTGTTGTATTGAACATATTGAGAATTATAAAATATGAGCATAGTGAAATAGTATTTGCAGACTGTGTCAACGTTTGAAAAGTTGTAGGTACTTCAATTTGGGTTTGCAATAAATTAATGTTACAATAGATACAATTTAGCAATATTCCTTATTTTTATTTCGATGCACATTTTGATTGCGCTTAATTATAGGATATGTTTTGTCTTCTACTTAAGTATATTGTAAACCTATGTAGCTTAACACGTAATCGGTACGATTTTGTAATATGATTTATATATAAGATTGAATGGTAATAATATAATTGATATACACTGTCAATTTCCCAATTATATATCTAGATAATATAAAAAATAGAATATACAAACATAATACTTACGTAAAGTAAGCGTGCGTCTCCTAAAATCGCTTATTTTGTAGTTACCAACTCTTGAGTACACATTACTTTGATAACCCATGATAAAAATTAAGTAGGTATACTTATGTATTTGTAATTTAAAATGTATATTATGTTAGATATACGTTCTATAAATCAAGTAGATTTATGTTGTATTATTTAATTCAGGTGTTATGTAGATGGCAAATTGTTTTAAACACCTTCATTATTTGGTAAAGGACTCCTAATGTTTTGAATTCTGGTAAAATTTATTATAGGTCTACCTATAATTTTTCTACTAATAAACTAACTAAAATGTCGCAGCGACCCAAAGTGAGTCTTGGCCTCCAGTAATAAGATTCTATTTAAATATTGCCTATCTGTGCCTAAAGGTCATGGGCACGCATAAAACTCTTGTATTCGCTTGTTTTCAGTTTCCTTGCATTTCTATACTAATTTCGTATAACTGTCGACAGACTCCTAATGTTGCGTTGGTTTTAGTGATACCGCAGGTCCAGGAAGTTTTATAGTACCAATATATAATAATTTATTTATAGTATCCCTACTCTAATATTTTTATGCTATAAATAATTGTTGGCGGATATTGTAAGTTGTAAGCCTTTTCTTAAGGAGGCGCCCGCATCTAGCCATTAGGCAGTTTACTGCTACTTTGTACTGATTGCGATCATCGAACATGAAGGCTGAAAAATTTTTTTTCACTTGTTCACCAATGGTAAATAGGTGTCGGTAATACCTAAGCCGAACCACGTCTATTGTTTAAGTACGAGAAGGCTACATGAATACCATAGAAGAACAATATATTATGATTTTTAATATTTCCCCCCGGACACCACCTGCTGCGAGCATTAGGAAGAAAGGTTCGGGTTGCGTATGTTTTTACTTGGACCAATGTATTAAATCATAAGTTATTGTTTAGGTACAAAAAAATATCGCAGAAAATGCTCTTATTTTACGACAGTGTGTCGGAACACTGACAACGTTCCTAATACATAAACTTAGTAAAAGTGTGAAAGCAGCGGACGATCCAGAGTAGGTAAAAATTGGGCCCCATCCCAGGCTGCAGTAATCAACGCTACGTCACCGTGACTACCACTTTCAATTTAATTTGTATCCGAGATCCAGGTATGTTTTATACCTGGATCCAGTACCTTTCTTTGCGCCCTCTTGCGTGCTTAATATTGCCTTGTGTACCTATATATTTATTAATTCAATGTATAAATGTGTATATTCTGTATAGCTTCATGACGAAATATTGAAAGACAAAAAAATGTATATTATTGATTATATTGTTATTTTGAGGAAATGTATTGAGTTTTATTAAGTGCTTCGTTTATCCATAAATTGCACCATTGCACATGTTTGTTATTCTAGACTCCCTGTTAGTTCGTTTATAAATTTAAGCTATAGAGGGGGAGGGTCAGAATTTACCACTGATAACTATTTTGGATTATGACTAACGACTCACTTTGCGGAAATGCCGTTGTGGATTTTCCGCGTCGGACGGAATGCCAATACAAGTTATTGCCTATAAATGAATATACCATGGACCGACCGATCATCTGCGTAGTATAGTCATTTTAATGCAATAAATTGTATTGCGTTCCGACGGTCAAAATAGTACCAGGAACTTGAGTACCTAATTACAGTTAGACATTTCGGCCGTGTTGCAACGACCGTGGGGAGGTGTGTGATGTCATCGTTTGTTCGGGCCAGTTAATCCCTATTCTACCCCCGAAATCACGCTTGACACGCTACACTGAATCCGGTTTTTTATGCAGCAAATAGGTACCTACGCTGTTTATATATGCTAATTACTGGATTCCACGCTGACGATAATTTAAATGCATTTTTCTCACGCACGATTTGACCGAAATGAAACAGCAGACGTCTATCTGTTGCGGATCTTTACAGGTTTCTTATTTTTTAAGAAGAAGGAAAGGCGGCAGACCCGTTATTGTTATAGCTTATAATTTGGATCACACAGCATCACCACGCGGGCATTGAAGGAAACTCCGGGGCTGAGTGGGTTTGCTCCAGCCACTTTATCTTTTTAATTTAAAAGTTCTGGGAGTCTTGCTCGCACTCCACGCCACTCTCCCCAGAAAGCTTAGCGATGGTAGGTATTCTCAAAATTTGCCATTTTAGAGGTGCCAAAGCCATAAACATGTATAATTAAAAAGTAATTTGAGTGATGTCAAAAGTTGTCGGCTGCTGTCAACCTGTCAACAATAAAGTCTGTGCGTGCTGTCAGTCGCAGAATAGAAAAATAAAAATTGACAGTTCTTTCTTCCCAACCACAGACGAGTAATGTAACTGTACTACGTGCATAATGGGAGAATCGTGGGAATGTGCCATAAGTGTGACACGTACAGCAATAGTGTAGGGTCTATTTATTCATATCTCCATGTAGCACAATCACAGTAGGGGAGTTGGAACCAGGGTTGCCAACTCTACGTCTTTTTACGTAGATCTACGTACTTTAAGCCTTTCTTGCAAACCTACGAACTTTAGTCCCAGAATCTACGTATTTTCTATCAAAATTGTTCAAATTTGCAAAATAGACTGAATGGGCATAATTACCTTTACTTTCGCGAAAAAAAAATAATTAATAAACGTTCCGTTCTTCCGTTTCTTTCTTTCATACTAAACTAACGCACACCCCTCGCCTCGCCACTCAACACGTCGCGTCGCGCCATTCATTTGAAACGGAGTCCGAGCCATAAAAAAAAAAAAAAAAGAAATGTGACGTGACCGCGCGTGTGGCGTACGTAACCTAAAAAAATATTTCGAACTAAGATTTCCAAGGTGTTGTTTACTTGTTTTATTTCGATATTTTTCACCTTCCTGCTCAATTTAATTGGATTCAATTATGGAAATAAGCAGTGACAGTGAGGAAGAGCAGAATGTTACTCCTACTAAAAAAAGAAAGCTGCATTATGAACAAAAATACTTACAATTGTGGGAAAAAGACAAAAATTATTCCAGTTATAATTAATATAGTTTCCAGTAAATCATTTTAATAAAAATATGTATAAATTTAATTTGCCTGAAAATTACATTATATAATAAAATAATAATTATTTAAATAAAGTGATGATACTGAAAGAAAACTTGTTTAAATTAACTAACTACAGGACAGGTGGTATAGGTTTACCAGAATCTCATGGCAAATAAGCCAAACTTTATACTACACAAATATATTAAAATCCATTCATTATTTACCTTATTTATTTCATACTCTATGTGCAAATATATAAATATCTATACAAACATCATTTACTGGTAATGAATAAATAAATGATTTTATATTTGCATGTAAAGTTTGGCTCATTTGCCATGAGATTCTGGTAGACCTATTAATTCATAGGTTTTTTGTTTGCTCACAGTAATTTATTTTTAAATTTATTGTTTGTTTTTTGCTGTCTACTACTTTTAGGGCAATATAAATTGTCATTTTATTTACTTTTACCTACCCTACTCTCTTAATTTCACTTGATTTCACTCAGAAAAAAAGTACGTAGATCTACGTATTTTCAATATGGCAATTTCACATTTCTACATAATTTTCTATATCTGACCTACGCCTTTTTTAAAATCCGAGTTGGCAACACTGGTTGGAACCCCCTGTTCCCAACTCAAGGACGTACACGAGCAAGAAGCTGTTTCTATTAATATTTTCGATTCTCGTACATATTTTTTTGTGAGATTTTTAAGAAAGTGTATTGCACAATTTCATGAACAGAATTACAAAAAATTACTGAAAAGAAACCGCCGCTGTTCACGTGAGGTACGACATAAAGCGATATTTACAAGTTTTTATTTTAATAAGTTGTTTTTTCATACGTTTCTTCTATGCAAATGAAACATTATGTTGTGAAATAGCCACATTATGTTCTATTAATGATGACATTAATGTTATTGAAACTTTATTAGGTAATGATAATTTTGCTGTATAAAAAATCTCATCATTTAAAATTTTTATTGTAGTCATGAAGTTATCCAATGTAAGGGACATACCTGAATTAAATAAGGACTATGTGCACATCAAAAATGAACAGGAATTGTTGGAAAAAATCAACAAGATAATAAATGATGGACATGAAAAATTGCAAATAGTCACTGATTTTGATCATACATTGACAAGACATACTATGGATAATGGGGAAGCAGTTTTAACAAGTTTTGGTAAGCAACTACATAGATGATAATATTAATATAATTAATTATAATTTGTCAGTTTTAAAATAGCTAGCAATTCATAAAATGTTTTTTGTTTGAATAACTGAATTTGATGTTCCAATATTTTTTTTTTATATTTTACTTTATACATAGCAAATCACGTACCGGCCTGCTAGTTATAATTATAATTTGTCAGCTTTCAAATTTAATATTAAAATATTTCATGTTCTAATTCAAAACTTTCTATTCATGTTTACAAACATGATTAGAAAGTTCATAAAGCCATAAAATAATGGGTTTGTTTTAAAACAGGAATGTTCAGGGAGTGTCCCTCCATTCCTCAAGATTACAAAGATGAGGACCAGCGGCTCTCGGAAATATACAAACCGATTGAACGTGACCCCAACATGAGCCGGGAGGAGAAGACCGAGCATATGGTGGCATGGTACAAGGCAGCTCATGCACAATTAAAGTAAATAAATAATTAATTTCTATATTTCTCAGCTCTATTCTTACACTACATTAAAATCATATTTAAAGAAAAATTTTGAACATTTTTTTTGTACCATTATTTTTAACCAAGTCATATAGGTCAAACTTTGTAGTGCAGACAGAGAGCTCCATTGCATACTGTATCTCAATGCTCAGAACTGGCATTTTGTATGGCTACAAAGTGCTGAGAAAAGTCTGTTTTCATGTGAAATATATTTGTTTAAATCTGTTACATCTTGATGTTCTTTTTAATTATCAATTTAGGACCTGTTTTTACTGTTAGAATTAATTTTTTATATATTTTCCGATAAATTAGTTAAATGGATCATTCAGTAGTATGAAGTAACATAGAACTTTGCGCATATACAAACTTGGCTGTAGGTGTATTTAATTTAAATATAAAAAAAGCAATAAAAATGTCTGATTTAATGAGGCAAATTATACAAACAATTTATTCAATTCCTCTAAGCCAATCAACTTCATGCTGTTGCGTTAGATATGAAGGTTATCAAACAAAGTTGCTTTTTATCAAACTTGAAAGTATTTCAGTGAACTCTTGCCAAAGTAGACAGACTTACACAATATATTGCACAAAACCACTATTGTTGTTTCAGAGGAGTCACATTTCCACGCCAAGAACTGACGGAAATTGGCCATACAATGATCAAATGTTTCAGGTAAGATTGAATTGTGACTAAATGTTTACTTTTTTAATAGCCAGAGCCAATGTAAAGACAAACTGTGTCAGATTTAACTGTCTTATTTTTGTTAAGTATGTCTCATACCTCATTAGGGCCTTCTTATACTATCTTAGATTCAGTGGTCTGGTTAGCACATCAAAGCAACCGTCATTTGCCTTTGTAACCCTTAATATCTGGGGTAATAATATATACTGTCACTTCGTTTATACTGCTAAATATAAGGGAAATGCTAAAAAAATAGAAGTGTAGCGTCGAAACAGAAACAGCGTTAGGTATCTTCTACGGTCCCTACATACATTTATCATGCTCGCAGTCTTCCAGAGAGTAGAAAAAGTCCAAAGAGTTAGCTCCTAGTGGTTAACCACTTTCATCCAGCAATGAAATTAACTTTGGTTAGATAGAAAATTGTAAGAATTTTGGGAACTGTGTCTAATTGGTCGCCTACACGATCACAATCCCTAAACACCATTAGTCGTTATTTCGAATTTGGAACATTATTTTTAAGTCTCAGACCAGGCCATCTGTAAGTAAGTTAAGGCACCTCTTCTCAGCAGGCCATTCAAGTCGAGGTGCTGGTAGGGAGAAACATTTTTGATGCGCAAAAGAATTTGTTAAGAATCCACTTGCAAAAATAAATTATTTCATTTCATTTCACCTCATCTCATTTCAGACCACAATCCAAGAGTTCAAAATCGTCTACAGCGATTTCAATTTATTGAAGACAACAAAAAGACTTACCTACATACTATATTAGAGCGGTGGTATCTCAATGACCTTGCCGCAACGCCTCATATCCGGGGGTCCAATCAAGCACGTACCTCTGGATATTTCAAACCAAAGCATGGGCGTACGCAGCTTTTGGTCCAGAGGGGTGCAATACAATAATATTGATAAGTTCTTATAATAAACAGACCCCCCCCCTGCGTACGCCCATGAAGGCATGAACCTCAGCATGGATATATTAAAATTCACGGGATGGCTTAAAATTTTAGTTAATATCATTATATATATTAAAAATTTACGGGATAGCTTAAATATTGCGTTAATATCATTATATGAAAGATTGTATATGTTATAAATGGACATTTATATAAAAGGACAAGTCAACGACTGTTGGGTCAGCTGGTTTACATAAATGTGAGCACAATATCGTTCGTTATCCCCGGCAAACTCGTAAAAGCATTGAGTGGTTGCGTGTGCAGGGACGGCGTGAAGGAGATGATATCGTGGTCGAGGGCGCAGGCGGTGCCGGTGCTGGTGTTCTCGGCCGGGCTGGGCGACGCGGTCGCGGCCGCGCTGCGCGCCGCCGACTTCTGGCCGCCCAACGTTAAGGTAGCTCGTCTGTGATTACATACCCTCTCGCTTGCACGCCCCGATGCGGTAGGTAGAGCTCAAGACGCGATAAGCTCAATGAACCACCTTCCAGCCCAAAATAAAAATTGAGTTGGGTAAGATAGAAAGTTGTGAAAAAGTAGTGTCAAGTGGCTAGCTCGTCACCTAAATACCACCTAAGTGCTATACGGTTACCCAAGGCATAGAATTAAAAAATATATTAAAACATCCATCTCCAGAGCTAATCTAGGTCTTCAATACCCAATTAACAGAATACAGAATCACTATAATATTATAGTCATTCTGGTTCTTGAATTATACATTTTCAACAATAACTTTACTAAATTTAAGAAGTAACATAGTGCAATACATTTTATTGGATAACAGAGTTCGCCCAACTTGATTTTATTTTAATTAATTGCTTGTAATTTTTGGTTTTAATTGCTTTTTGTTTTTTTTTTATGTATCACTAAAATTGTTATTCCCTGTAAGTGACACGTATGTACATTAGAATACTTTGTAAAACAATGTAATGCTGTGATTGTTTAATGTATGTTTTGTTGGTGTGCTTTATTTAAATAAATAAATAATCATAAACCCAACGTATATAAGTCACAGATGTGCGAGGCGCATTTAAAGAGTTATTTTAATGAATAAGTATTTTCAGTGACACAATAAAACATTCACCGAAATTTGTAGATAGATTAATTTGGTATGCAAGCAGTGTAGAATTACAATTTTTCCCTAACTTTCCAGCTTGCTCTTATAGTCCACTGACTTTCACTGAACACCTTGAGTGTCCTAACTTTTCCCCTAATCGTAGTAACGTCGAACGTGATCCGTAACTCTCTCAGAAAGCGAACATTAAATTGCCTGTATAAAATAAGCAGGCGTTACATAATTTTAAAAAGCTAATTATAACCTTTTTGCCGCATTGCTTTTATGTATATATAGAATCATTGTGTTGATTCTATACACTTGAAAGCAATGTTCTTGCCATTAAGGAATGTGTCTAAAATTTAAAGCAATGTGTTTTTATAAAACTAGAGTTATTTCAAAACGTTAGTGAGCCGCTAGCCTGATATTAGAAAGATGGGTATATTTCTCATCTGAGCAAATTACTTACTATCTAAGGATGAAAACATAGGCGTAGCAATGTTCCGACAATGTTCTCGAACGTAGCAAAAGCAAAATCAAATGCGGCAAAATATTTATATGTATAGGTTGTACGTAGTATATTATTACTCTGTCGTATAGTAGGTAGTTTTTAAAAATTAAAAATTTTAACGCCTGCTTATTTTATATAGGCAATCTGATGTTAGTTTTCTGAGAAAGTTATGGATTACGTTCGACGTTACGATGATTATGGGAAAAGTCGGGAAAACTCAAGGTGTTCAGTGAGTCTGTGGAATCCAAACAACCTGGAAAGTTCGGGAAAAATTGCGATTCTACACTGCTTGCGTGCCAAATTAATCTACCTATAAATTTTGGTGAATGTTTTGTATAACTGAAAATACTTATTAACTCTTTAAATACGCCTTTTTTTTGGAGAGGACTATCGGTAGTTGGCCGTAGGTGGCTTTTTCTTTCATAAGAACATTCACCTGATAATAACAAACAGAACTAAAAAAGAATTAGCGAAATCGGTTTCATTCAGCGATTTATTTTTATATTAATGTATATAAATTTAGACAAAATGTCGTATGAATTGCTTATTACGGGAATCGGAAAGTTTACTCATAGAGATTGACACTACTATTCACGTCACTTTATTATTCGATATGGCGGGTATCTTGGCATCGAGTTAGGATATTGTACTAAAGATATTTCATATGCGTACATTTTAACCGCAAAAATGTTCCGAACCCAGTGACAGAAGTGTCCCCTAAGACAAAAACAAAACATCCTTATTTGGATGATTCAGAGTTTTCCAATCGCGTGCGCTTAAGACATATCTGCATATTATTTACGTGAGACTATCAGTATTAATATAAAAATAAATCATAGTATGAAATAATTTTCATATTAATCTGGATTCAAAATTAAATAAATAATAAAGTCGATTTAACTGCCCTAGAACTTTTTTCAAACTGAAAAAAAAGTCGAATAGCTCTTATAACTATTAACTTAAAATTTAAAATGTCATGGAACTCATTTTAGGCGAAATGGACTATAAAGAGGTTGATTGCTTAACAATGATATTTATGTATTTATTTATTATAAATCTGTTCTAAAGGTGGTGTCGAACTTCCTGGCAATGGGCGATGACGACAAAATAACCGGCATACAGGGCGAGGTGATCCACACGCTGAACAAGAACGAGACGGCGATCAAGGGCACGGACTACTACGAGATGGTGCGCGGGCGCAGCAACGTGATCCTGATGGGCGACAACATCGGCGACGCCGGCATGGCCGAGGGCATGGCGCACTGCGACGTGGTCGTCAAGCTGGGCTTCCTGGCGCACGCGCCCGCCAGCCTGCCCGCCTACCTGCGACACTTCGACCTGGTGCTCGTCGGCGACCCCGGCCTCGACATCGTCAACGCCATATTGAACTTGTTACTGTGATTCTGATGCTTCATTAGGCGATTGTTAGCTAATTACGACGACCTGGTCGATTGTCTGATCGAGACGCATGTGGGCCGACGGGCGATTAACGCGGGCGCAGTCGAATCGACAATTTGATATGTAACATAGCACTTTTATCCTTTACTCCGCAAAAACGTACCTATTTCTGTTAGTTAAAAAGACCCGCGGAATCTCGCGATTTCTACGCGAAACGGGTCTTAGCTTGGAGCATGCAGCTTCTACTGTCATATTTTCTTCTTATTGGCAACAAATATGATGCGTTTCGACTACTTATGTATGTACAATTACAATACATGCGCAATCTTTGATTGGCCTGATGACTGACTAGCCCGATGGTCGAGTGGTCAGAGACCCTGGCCACGAAACCGAGGGTCGCGGGTTCGAATCCCGCTAGGGTAAATGTTTCGTGTGATGAACATGGGCATTTGTACTCGAGTCATGGATGTTTATAAACGTATTTAAGTATATCTATCCGTTCACCTAGTAACCATAGCACAAGTATAAGCTTAGTTTGGGACTAGGGAATTGGTGTGTCAGTCTGGAGAATTTATTATCTAAAGATTCAACATACCAATACGTACCCTTGTCACAGTATGAATTATACATGTTCTATGGAGTTAAACTGATCTCGAAAACCTCACGCTTTCTATGTAATGCGGGCGTCTTACATTTGTAGACCGACCAGATACAAAGCAACATCAGTTCTAATTATTAGGAAATGAACGGAAACAATGTAAAAAAAAAATAACAAAACTATTGAAACTATTTTTCGAACCTGCAATATGCGATGAAATCGTTTCTGAGTGTGTTTCGATGATCGCGTTTACGCTCAGCTCGGTGACTCATGGTCGATACAAATACTCGGACATGCTTATACATGTTTGAGTATATTATGTATCAATCATGAGTTTTTTGTCCCTGACACTCATAAGTGTCGCTAGGCGACAAACAGACCGAGTGATTATCGTCCTAGGAAGGCTGAGCTTAATCACGTGCTGAGTGTTGATTCTTGGCTCTTATCTTATCATATTGTTCGTGTTAACACGGACAATAAGAATAGATATAAACAATTAAAACAATTAAAGGTCCTATGTTGGTCAGGGACTTAAAAAGAATGTGCATTAGATAAGAAGTAAAAATTTGTCTAAACATACCCACCACGCCAATAAGCAAATACCTACTAACCAGAAGTGGGGCCACGAAATCTATGTTATCAAAACCAACTAGCCTTTTGAGAAAAAACCATAGTAATGAAATTTCGGATCATAACGGATTGGGCTGGACGTTGGCACAAAAGAGGAAAAAATATAATCGTCAACCAAATGTTGTCAGATTGGGAATAAATTCGGAGTTACAGGCAATAAAAGCTACGGAGCGAAAAAAAATCTACATGTATGGCGATTTCATCCTGAAACAACACTTGAAGCCATGAATGAGTGGTCCTGATGTTATAGCAAAGATTGATAAAATTAAACATAAAACGGAACGGGATTACTCATCGTTAATTATACGGGTGCCCGAACAATGGTTTGATAAACTGAATTAAGCTGAAGTGTGGCCAATGAATGCGGAGTTTGGTGAGTGGATTTGGTTTCGTAAGTCATCTTAAAAAACAACGAACTAATGATAGACACATCGAAATATTTTACCAAAACGTAAGAGGGCTTAGGACCAAATTGGATAATTTTAGGTATGATATAGAGATTCAGATCTATGTATATGCAATAACGGAATCTGGTTGAAACGAATCTATACAGGGTCATTTGTAATACATCAACAACCTCGCAGGAGTAGATTACTGACATTATAAACAACAACATTTGTTCTACGACTTTTCCTAAATCGACAAAAAAAAACGGCTTTCCACATTAAATGACCAAACAGCTGATGTAGTTTGTATGAAAATTCGGTTTATTTGTCCATTTAAGAAAATCGTAGAACAAACGTTGTTGTTCATAATGCCAGTAATCTATTCCCGCGAGCTTGTTGATGTTTTACAAATAACCCTGTACCTATATGATTGCGAAATAATGCCGCCGGGGTATCACATACATACTTCGTTGCGATCGAGCGGATGGACGGAAACAGGGAGGCGCAGTTTTAGTGGCCACACACCGGGTCGAACTGCAGCAAGTGGCCGCCGCTCGCGGTGGCCGGTGAGCGTGCCGTGCGCGCGCGCATGTTCGAGCGCAGCGCGGCGCGCGCGGCCGCGCACCCGACCCCCTCCCCACCACTTCCGTCGCCCACTCCGCGCCGCCCCCCGCGGCTCCGGCGGACGATGACGCGCGCGCACACTCGTACGAGACCGCGGTAGAACTTTTATGAAGCTGACTATCAATTGCTTTATCAGATGTTGGCTTCGACCGATTGGAGTAGCATGTATGAGATGACAGACTTAGAAGAGGTATTGGATTTCTTTTATAGTACGTTAAATAATAATCTAGATGAGTGTATCCCCAAGAAAAGATTGGGCTGGGTAAGATGGAAAATTGTGAAAAAGTAGTGTCAAGTGGCTAGCTCGTCGCCTACACAATCACATACCCAAAATCCCATATACCATTAGTCGCCATTTACGACATGCTAGGCAAGAAACACTGTTGGCACATTCTTTTTAAGGCCTTAACCAACATGGGGAATATAAATATGGACCTTAAAATATACACAATATTTTACAATAGGGATAATGACTGCATTAAAAAACTATAATTCTATTTAGTCCGTCAGTTAGATTATACAAGAATACTAGACACATATTTTTCGCTTTATCGAATTAACCAAAATCGCGAAGTAAAAATCTAACTGACGGACTAAACAGAATTTCTTAGTCATCTTGCCTATTGTAGGATTTATATTTAAGTGCATATAAATCACCATTGTTGGTCAAATATTACAAAATGTATTAGTCAGAACCAGACAGACAATCGATTAGTTTGCTGAGAATAACATATTTTTTAAGTTTATTGTTCCATTATTTCAGTTACGTACTTATGACCGCAAATAATAACATTATTAGACTGGTATTAAATACTGGTAATATTATTTGTTTGCGAAACATAATTAACGTTATAATTAATTTATTGACGTGATGTTTTATTTATATGTTATTAATTGTTTATACTAAATATGTTATATGAAGTCATGGGTAGTCGATATGTATCCATGTCATTTACGTAATGTATTTGTCATGTTAATTAATTAATTACTTCTTTTACAATAGTTGTAATTGTAATTAAAATATAGTTAGCGCACATTGTAATAAAAATTTTTACGTCATTAGAAGTTGTTTCTTGATATTATAAATGGGCTCAACTAGTATATCTAGCTTGGCGGGTCTATGTTGACTAAGTTACATATTTCATCACCTAACTACTATTTACATTATGCAGCTGCCACAGGTAATAAGTATGAAACTCATAAATAATGCATTTTGGTAAATAATTAACAGATCGTACGTAGACGCATCCACCGCTACTCTACCTTCAGACCATCACAGTGTGAACTACATTCAGAGCTCGTCATTCAGTCGGTTGTAAGCGACTGCAAATACTTAGGTGATGTAATTTTAGAATTTTTAATTGATAGTTGCAAGATATTACCTTGACCAAAGTGAAAAGCTTTTTTTTGGAGATAATTTACTCGAATACAGCCATTCATAAAATATCCAACACTCTATTTAAAAAAAAATTTGATATACCAAGAACGAACAAAATTATTGTAACAAGATAAATAAGCGTATCAAAATGTTTATACTCGCAGTGTTGCACAAGAGCAATGTGTTCTTAATACCGCGATATACTTAACAAATCGGAAGGGAACATACTTATATATAAGTATATCAAATTGTTGAGTGGCTCGATGGCTCATTCGGCAGTGACTGCCCCATGCGTCAAGAGTTGTGGGTTCGATCCACACCCAGGACAAACATTCATATGATGAATACTTGTGTTTGTTCTGTGTCTGGGTGTTAATATCCAATATTTAAGTATAAATTTGTAATACCACTGTTGTTTCTGATATCCGTGACATAAGTGCTTAAGCTACTTACCTCGGAGTTAGATCAATGTATGTGATGTAGTCTGATATTATATTATATTTTTATTATTTCAAATGTTTTGGCATCTCAGCATAATAATAATAATTATTAAGTAATTCGTTAAACGGAGGTTCGTTAAAATTCTATTGTTTTACGAAAAAAACCTGTCGAAACGTTTCGCGACACGAACGACATATTATGGGATAAAGGGTCATGTATTGGTGGGAATGTAAAGGTTTTGGGGTGACAACATTCATTAAGAGGATTTTACACTTGTTTTGATAGTGGAAAATTTGTTATAAAGCGGTTATATATACTTATTTTACATGGACTCATATGGACAATTTAAGGGGATTACGAATAATTTGTTAAATAAAGGAAATCATTATATTAAGGTTCGATAAATTAAGGTTGTACTTTGAGGAGCAGTGGTAGCTCAATGGTAAGGACACGCGCCTTTTAACCGAGGAGTGTGGGTTCAAACCGGGCACGTACCTCTGGATTTTTCAAATCTATGTAGGCACATATTTATACCACTAGCTCGACGGTGAAGGTAATAGTAGGGGAGCCCAAGAGGGGATTTTGGGATTTACTCAAGCGCGGCAGATTACTATACAGGGAGGTACCTTGTACCCCATTAAATACCTCCACCAAGTATAAGCCCTGTATATGTGGCCGTGCGTCAAGGATAAAGGATCAGATTAGTATAAAAAAATTGATCATCTGAAATTCTCGAGCGCGTCAGATTAAGATAGGGTAAGTTAGTTATATGCTAAAAAGTGTATATTCCACTAATGTGACAATTTTCGATTGACGATAAGAAGTAGGTGGGTTACAAACTTGTTAAAAAAAAAACGTCATCTTGACTTTCTCGAGCGTGGCTAAATTTTTAAATTTTTTTTTATTTAGAAGGGAATAATTCAACGTTCACGAAAAATATATAATCTGACGATATCCATAAGCCGAAAGAAGGAAAAATAATCGATAAAGTTTAAAGCGTGCAGGTACGTGATGCCGGTATTCCCCTCTCCGAGTTTCTATTCCTCTCTCACTCTTTCTCTATATATACTAATATATACTGGTTTATTTGCATGCTATTTTTTTAGTTCTTCAATTTAAGTTAAAAAATTTGAAAAAATAAAAAAAAAATTCTTTCCATTGTCAGATTAGGCCAATCCCTCCAGATAATCGTCAGTTTATGAGACAACATATGTCCATATGTCCATGCAACTGTTTTTTTTTACATTTTTGAAAATTTATAGCCGCTCCCCCCACCGATGAAAGTATGGATATTATATGACATTTTTTTTTCTTATCATGTAAGCTTCGCAATCCAAAATGTCTCTTTGACGCTCGAGTAAATCCCGATTTAGCATCCTGGGCTCCCCTACTATAAACATCGTGATAAAACCTGCAAATTCAAACAACTTTGGATTTGTAACCATGATCCATAAATTATCTGGTTCCCCTATCTTAGGGTTACGAAGGTCAGATCGGCAGTCGCTTCAATGTAATTACCAGACTCGGTAAATCCTGGATCATGGTCTAAGCGGACCTCGTCTAAACACGGGACATAACGAAATGAAATGAAATGAAATTATTTATTTCTGCAAGTAGATTTGTAACAAATTCTTTTGCACGTCACACTTTTTTACCCTACCAGCACCTCGACGAGAATTGCCTGATGAGAAGAGGTGCCGCAAGAAACTCAACAGATAGCCTTTTTTTTAAAAACATGTTTTACATATCTCTAATATGCGGTACATTAAATTAATATGACTAAAAATTTCACTGTGCATGCGAGCAGGTCATCTTGTCCAAATATTTTTATCATTTAAATAATCATCTATTTTGTAGTAACCTTTTCTTATTAAACATGATTTAATATAAGACTTAAATTTATGCGTGGGTAATTCAATAACATTTTGAGGCAGTTTATTAAATATTTTTATGCTTAAACCTACAAATGAACCACCAATCTTATTAAGCCTGAGTTTTGGAACGGCGAGTTTGTGTTTATTTCTCGTATTAAACCGATGACAATCAGATTTCTTATAGAATTCATCTACGTTTTTATGAACATAGATAATACAATCAAATATAAACTGGGAAGCTACGGTCAATATATTTATCTCTTTGTATATTTCCTAACGCTAGGAAGAAGAAGAAATTAAGGTTGCACTTTAAAACTATAACAGTTATGTGAGATTAAGTTTACTGGGATTTGTCTATCGAATTAAAATTATATTTATTTAGCATAGTCGCTGATAATGTAAAATTCCAGCCACTGGAAACAAGGACTGATAAAAAAATATATAAATGAAAATAGCATGTTGTTGAATGTTCGTATGATGGCTGTATCGCTGTTGCTGATGAGTAGATAATGCGATAAAGTTAAATTTTGTTGATCAGTGTTAAGAGAAAGAATTATTAAAAAATACCTACATGGAGATTATCCAGATTGGGCCCAAAACCAAAACTGCCGGCCAAGAAAAAAAAAAGTTGTTTAATTAGTTACACATATCATTAACATCAATTGCTTCTATTAGACCCAACACAGTGCAACGCATAGTTTATATAAGTGTAATATTGAAGTTTCAAACATTCCCATTTGAGGTGCTCGCCGACATACCGCGTAAGCGCTATAGGTTTATGACCTGCTCAATCAAAGCAAACAAAACTGTGGGCTCGCCCTGTGATGACGATCGTCTGTCGGGTTTCCAACCGTACTTTATTAGAAAGTGTTGTACGTTATTTTGGGCAACTTTACTCTATAATTGAGAAGGAAAATAAAGTACCTACGCGAAATTACTTTATTTCGCACGATTTATTTATTTAGAAAGGTACACCAACAGTATACATATCAACATTATTGTAAACAGTACATATGTAAATGAGATCTTAAATATGTATATACCAAAAAGAGGCGTACACAGCATTCGCAGTAATAGGTACAGGGTATGTTATATTCTGCCTACATATATAAATTTAAAAACAACCAAAAGAAGTTTACACGAAAATAATATGAACATCTTTTTAAAAAAAAACAAAATTAAACACACTGTATAAAAGAAAGAATTAAAGGACAATTAATAATAATTTAACATATCTTAATACTTGAGACCAGTTAGTACTACGCAGCTTATCGTGCAAAATATCAAACCGACCTCCTACGTTATTAAGCTCATTATATTGCAAGCAATATCTGGCCAGAGGGGCCTGACGACCTAGGTTTGTTCTTGCAAAAGGTATGTTAAAGAGCTTCCCAACTGGATGCCGAGGATATTTAAATTGGACCGATAGCTTGACATGTTCCATGAGCGCTTCGCATTTAATACGAGATACATTTTACGTATACTCATTATATAAGAAAAAGATGTTGGTTTTGATTGTTAGAATATTTGTGAAAAATTGAATGACAGTTACTGGGGTTGAATAGCAGTAATAATTACCTATTGCTAAAGTACTTAATGCTAAAAATATTTATAAGCAAAACGACAAAGTAACATAAATCGTACATAATTAAAACAGAATGTACTTGTTCTTCCCACCTTAAATACTTTATTTGTTAAAAAAGGCAACCCTAATCGTCTGTTAAGAATATGACCATCGTCATCATATGCACACACACATAATATTTTATTTTATTTAGACCAAATGGTCATGAACTGCTAATGTCAATAAATGGTCTTAGCCACAGACAGTGGACCCCGACTAACCACGGGACATAACATTAGGATGATGGATGATGATGTCAATAAAAACGTAGGTACCTGTATAATGATAATAAATAATATTTTTTTATTTTTGCTACTATAATATTACAATTACCCGCATTTGACCAGTATGGTGGATTATGTCAAAGTCTTCTCTAGATCGAGATGTGACAAAGAGAGATATTTCTGTCATTGATAAAATATCATAAAAACCTTATTAATACTGTATTGATATTGTACAGATGCAAAACTTAGTTTCATTTGCTGTGTCCTATTCATGTCCTAAAGTCAAAGTCAAAGTATTGACATTACGATAATGACGTCATATACTTAGTAGAAATGATTTTTAATATGGTCTAGATCAGCTATACTTAATGTGTGTTCCGCGGAACCCTGGGGTTCCGTGAAGCCTTTCTGGGGGTTCCACGAAAATTGGTACTGATCATAAATATCATAATTCCTGGGGGAAAATCCGTTAAAAGTCGATTATTACACCCCCCCCCCTACACCCCCCGCACTGCCGCCCGCGCTGTTCTAGGGTCCCGTCAAATACTCCGGTTCCTAAAAGGGTTCCATAGCATAAAAAGTTTGAGAAGCACTGGTCTAAATGATTAAATCATCTGGACCATATTTTTTTACTGGCTGGCACTTATGTTTTTGGGCCCAAGTTAGTATAAAACGTGAATTATCTCCTTTGGGAGTTTATCGGCGTCAAAGCGCTCTGATGCGCGATGTTTTCAGCAATTTTTGAGAATTCCATTTAATATATTTTTTTTGGTGGTCTAAAAGACCACTTTTTTTTGGGAAAGTTTCTCTATTTAAATAATTTCTTTATAACAACGGGGGCCTTAACAAATCTATGTATATACATTAAAGATCAATGTTAAAATATAAATAAATAAATATCAGATAAAATCACATAAATAGATCTTATTCCGTGATATCTCTGAGTTAATAGAATCTGAATTACGAAACTTTACCAAGTAACTTTAAACAGATCAAAATGTAACTAAGCAATACCATACACTGATCTAATTCCAATGTAGGTAAGTAGCATAAAGCACTTGCGTTACGGTAATAATCAGAATCAACGAATGTGCCACAACAACTGAGACCCGAGACAGATATCTTCGAGTTGTGCGTTCGGCGTTAAGTCTGAGCCACTGCACCTTGCTTCATGATCGAATCAGCTCAAGTGGAATGACGCGTTAGGAGGATTATTATATTTTTTTTCTTTTCGTAAACGAGCATACATTTGAATTGGACACCAGAAAGATCCAAGTAGTAAGTACCTACCAATGGGTAGGTATTGAAGCAAACATTAGCGTGAGTAATTAATAGATAGATTGTGTAGGGGTCCTCTACGTAGTTTCCTAAACGTTAATTGACACCGAATATGGTGTTTTTCAATTACTACGTCCATCTGCTTAGCGCTACGGTCGGGTTTGAACTACCACGACCGCAGCTATGAGGCGCGCGCAATTAGGTACTACTGAGCCATTACCGCTATCTGTTTCAATTACTAAGTAGGTACATGCATATTTTTATATATATTGTGACCACTAATCTAAGTCACAAGATTCGAAGGTATGAGGCAGCGAAAACGATTTTCGAAACAGCGTTGTTCGCGACCATAGCATTTGAGTCCGTGAGGCAGTGGAAAAATAATTCGCAACAGCGGCGTTCGAAACTACGAAGGGGACTCATTTTGTAGGTACCTACTTACTCAACTTAGCCTGAATTGAATTTAATGCACTAATTATTAGAATACATTTAATTATGCATGTCTTTTAGAATCTCGTGCAATTAGGCTGTTAATAAAACCATAGACTAGTCATGGTAAATTATCCCATAGCATAATTAACTGCTAAGACTAAATCAATTATATTTGGCATATCCTTACAAGGTATGTATGTTTGTATAGGTACGTTGTAAAGCAGACCCTAAAGTGCATACTTAAAATATTACTACGACTACGTTTATTAACTCTGCCTACCCTTTAGGGGATTATGGGCGTGTTGTTATGTATGTATGTAACTACTTACGTTTATTTTAGAAAAAGTATTTCCTTGCCCGTTTTGATAGTTGCCAGATACCTCGACCAAACAAAATCAACACTCCCCAAGTAAAAATCTGGGACTATAAATAGCCCGGTCAAATTAGACATTCAAGGCTACATTAATTCAAAACAAGCTGAAAATTGGCATGAATGTTGGGAACACTATTACAAATAATTTGTCAAAATTCCCCATCGATCCGACGTGTGGAAAAAAGAATATTCAAGGTTAAATGTTGTAAAAATCGTTTTTTGCATTTTTTAGCTAAACGGAAAGTTTTATCATAAAAATAGGTGAGACAAAAATTATTCATCACTAGCTGTGCCAGCGGTGTCACCCGCGTTTATGGTTAATATTATAAAGACTATTTCCGTCATACATGATTTCTATGTAACTTTAACCATTAAGGCTGCACACGCGACGGAAGCTTAAAAAATGGAGTAACTTCTCCCGTTTTCCCAACATTTCCCTTAACTACGCAGAGTAGTTAAGGGAAATGTTGGGAAAACGGGACTGCCCCTATTGATTGTAGCGTGATGAAAAGTATACTATAACCTGCCCAGGAGTATGAGGAATAATTGTACCAAGTTTCGTTAAAATCCGTCGAGTAGTTTTTGTTTCTATAAGGAACATACAGACAGACAGACAGACAAAAATTATCGATCACTAATCACCCCCTGATAGTTATTTTGAAAATATATTTCATGTACAGAATTGACCTCTCTACAGATTTATTATAAGTAGTATCAATAAAATTTGTTTATACGCTTTTTTCCTAAGAGTCACCATTTCGGAGATATAGCGATGCAAAAAGTTGAAAAAGTTGTGTTTTTATCATATATATGTCTATTACCGTTATATACATTACAGAACGGTAATACAAGTAAAAATATTAGCTTTCGCGGCGTATACCATAGCTGGGCAGGCTTTGACTTTTACTGAGCAATGGCAAAGGAAGAATAGGGGCGACAATAAGACCCAGTTTCCACTTTTCACTGGGACCCCCTTCGGTCCCAGTGAAAAGTGGAAAGGCCGCGGGAATAGACAAAGTATATGATCAAGCTAGGCGGTGCTAGCGTCCAGGACTCTTTCTGGTTCTTGTGCAATCTATGCTGGAGAAACGGAAAGGGCCAAATGGATTGGAGACGGGCAGTCATCGTGCCTCTGTACAAGGGTGCTGGGTCACGTATGGACTGTGCCAGCCAAAGAGCCATCAGTTTGATTAGCTTAGTAGCAAAGGTGTATGGTAAGATTATTGATAGGAGAATAAGGGTGAAATCCGATGGAATGTTGTGGGAGACACAGGGAGGTTTCCGGAATGGTAGAGGATGTGATGAGGCGCCAAGTGCACTACCTCACGGGTGGAGCGGAAACGTGCACATATTATGAAGAACACAAATGTTTCAACTTTTTGCATCGCTATATCTCCAAAATGGTGATTCTTAGGAAAAAAGTGTGTATACAATTTTTATAGATAATTGCATGATAAGTAATTTATGTCTCATCTGTTTTTATGATAAAACTTGCCGTTTAGCTGAAACGATTTTTGCAACATTTCACCTTGAATAATTTTTTTACACACGTCGGATCGATGGAGAATTTTGACAAATTGTTTGTAATAGTGTTCCCAACATTCATGCCAATTTTCAGCTTGTTGGGAATTAATGTAACCTTATCCCTATTTTAGAAGCTAATTTGACCAGGCTAAAAAGACCTGAGAACGTTTTAGAACGTGCTAATTAGTGTTTATGATTGGCACTATATTAGTGTTGTAAATGTTTACAAAACCCCGAATTGGCCCTAGTTTTATCACTGATTTATTCTATAAGCATTACATAAAAAACTGTCACGGTGATAAATCAGATCTGTAGTTGAACTACAGATCTGATTTATCACCGTTTATCACCGTTTATCACCGTTTGCTAAAGTCTTTTTTAACACAATTGTTTGCAATTTTGTTAGTGCGTGTTAGGTATACTATATGTATCGTGACTGTTCTTCAAGAAAACAAATATCGCTTAGTTTATGTTTAATGTCACTATACCATTGCTTTACTACAATACATTCATGGACCATAAATCTGCGGTAACTTGCACTTGCCAAAATAATTGTGTCGCTAAAGTCAATATACTGATTTCAAATTTGACAATGCGCTCTCATAACTTTTGTTTCAATTGTTTTTTATTAATAAAATAAAAACTTTTCATATGGCTGCTATAGTATATATTGGCTCCAGCCGTGCTGCTTATGTGCTACCATGACAAAAAACAGCAGCCATTTTTTCACCAAACACGGAGTAGTCCATTAAATTATAGATTTTAGTGCTATATTATGCCTTAGTCTTGTAGCAGTAACACAAACTTACTTATAGAGCTATTTAAAATATAAGTTATTAAGAAAATGCACCAGGAGTCACTGTGGTACTATTTAATACTATAGAAGAATTTTCACGGTTTTTACAGAACTAGCCCTATAGCCATGTTTAGGGACCTTTTAAAACGCTAAAACGTTACAAAATGGTTGTACTTTTATAGCGCAAATTTGTCTTGTAAGTTTTCAATACTGCTGCAGTACTAGTACTATAAAAGTAATTTTGACGCATTATTAGTGCGTAGTATATATATTATTGCTCTGTGTTAGTGCCAAATAGGTATATATAAAAGTGTCAATAAGGTTGTCAACAGTACTAAATAGTATCTACTATAATCGCATATTTTATACCCATTATAGAGCAACACTTCAAATATTTCTTTGTATGGTCCTGTAAGCGTTTAAAGAGCTAATTTATAGGACTTAAATGCTCTTTTATCTTATAGAACCAATCCGCTCTGTTGAAAACCTTTATAGTACAAGCAGTCACAATGGTTATTTGATCATTGACTACTACATATATTCCTGTTTGGTGATAAAACGCCTTGGTTATACAAGCTTTTGCTAGTTAGGTCGAAACCTTTTTTTTTTTATTCGATATAAGTAGGTACCTACCAGATTTCTAAAACGGACAAAATTATGGCAAACAGATAAATAGACGTGTTAAAAATGTTGCTTATTTTTAATTTAGAGAGCAATGTGTTCTTAATAAGCTATAACAGTTGAGTGAGATTGAGTCAACGGGCGATGGCAATTTGGCCCGCACTTCAGCTGGGCTGTCGTCGCGCAACCTTAGGCCCCTAACACCTTTAGTTGGCTCCTCCCCAAACGTGGGAGGGCCACGAGCAAAATGCCGTAAGCTCTATTTCGGAATCTTAAAAAGATGTCGCTCTACGGAGCGCCAATTTGGGCGGACTGTCCGAGTAGGAGGGAAAACAGGGCTTACATACGAAGGCCCCAGCGAGCCACGCGCTGAGCGATGGCTGCTAACGCACAGTAGGTTTTTCGGCGGTGTGCACCCTGGCCGGAACTCCTCCCTGGGAGCTGGAGGCCCAGGTCCAGGCCAGGGTTTTCCATTGGTTGACGGAACAGAGGGAGCGCCCTTATCACACGAAGAAGAAAGCAATCCGGCAAGAAGCTAGGTAGGACCTGATCTGCTCTTGGTCCCGGGACCTCGCGACCTGTACATCGGGCCGCTGGGCCCTAGACGACCTCGGGCCTTTACCGACACCCTGGCTCGAGCGCAAATTCGGATTTGTCGGTTTTCGTTTGGTGCAGGTACTGTCTGGAGGAGCAGTGGCATAGCTCTACATAGCTCTCATCGCTAATTATGGGTAGTGACCCATAGCTCCTCCAAATCAGGATGAGGGGTACCACGAGGTTTTAGTGGATATACCCCGGCCACTACCACCTTGGCGGGGGCAGGGGCGTTAGCGTGTTTATAGCGTCTGGAAATAAATTGTCTAACTTTAATATATTTATCAAAGGTTGATTAAGATTTCAAAACGTATAGAATTAATAAAAAAATTAATTCTATGTGTTTATGGGCTGGGAGAAAAAGGTAAATTAAACAAAAAACAAGTAGAATGAATATTCTATATTAAAGTATAAATATAAAGCAGTTATTTATGGTAAATTTGCATGGTGCATGTGCAGTGCATGCCTGCACTGCATGAATCACACATTTTGGTTCTTGTATAAAAAAAACTGTGATGCGAAATACACTGTATCTAACTAAAACTGAAGTCCAAAAATTGCAAAACACGGTAATCGAAGATACAGTGTATTGCCGAAATAACCCGCGCGCGTTCTGAGATACAGTGTTTTGTGAGTTCTGAGATACAAAGTAACAAGGGTTCGCGTGATGCAAGCGCGCCAATCAAAACGCGGCTGAGCGATCTCGATCGTTATTGGTCGATTTAACGGAGTTAGTGTCAATTTGAAGTAGCCACAATGTGTAGTACGCGCGGCGTGTTAATGTTGTTTTTTAAGGAAATACATTTCTTAAAAAGAAAAATTTTGTAACGACATTGCAATTAACAAAAAAAAAAATCGATCGAATTGAGAATCTCCTCCTTTTTTTGAAGTCAGTTAAAAACTGATCTCCTTGGTGTACCACCAAAATAGAGTGACTCCAGTGGTATTGCTAAAATAAAAAAAAGATAAATAATTGTTACTTAGTAATAGCCTGAATAATTGTAAGTAAAAAATTCTGTCCAAATATAAAAACGTGATTCATTAATTAACTTGTTTGTTTTATTGCGGCTTATTAAGTAATAAGAATACATTCAAAATGGTAACTTACACATATTTTTCAAATCAATATACCTACCGCGAAACAAAAGTTAAATAAGTATTTTTACCTAAAAAATCAGCAGGAAAAAAAAATTATAATGGTATCTCGAAAACTCACTTTCAAGCTTTTTTGTTGCCTTTGCCCTCGCTTTAGTATGGTCTGCGGTTATTACAGCGTTTGAGCTTATTAGAAATATGTAATACTAACGGGACTGAATGACCTTGTGGCTTTGTGACGTGCGATGCACACGCGTCGTACAGTTTTTAGTAAGAAATAAGGTATTTTTTTTCTACTTAAACTTTTAAAACATTAACACTTTCTAAGATACAATGTTTAAACTTGTTTAAATAAGTGTGTAACACAAGTACAATATTTAATAAGGCAATACACTATAATTCTAAGATACAGTGTATTACCGTAACAATCTCTTCGTTCGCTTCTAATAACTATCGCAGCCATACAAGTTATCCATTCCATCGATGTTAAATCATTGTATTTACGGTAAATGCTTTTTTAATTAGGGCTGGATACCTTACAATTTACCTTTTTAATGATATCAAACACTTAAAACTTTCAATAGAAACATTAGGAGTAATCTCGTAAAAACAATAAAAAGTGTTTTTGCTCGTTTTCGCAAAACCTGTCTTTCATAGTTACAGTGTATTGGATTTACAGGTACTGCGATGATCGCTTAGCCCGTAAAATGTATCTGCCCGTAGAAAAAAAAGACATTCTACTGCAGCACTAGATGGGATAAGAGTGTTATATTTAATAAAAAGATTAATTAAAACTGGCTCACCTAGAAAAGCAGCATCCGTTTAAGATTATTTTGACTTCGTGTTCTTCGACTTTGAAGTTCTTATTAAATTGTGGGCTATGTCTTTCAGAGACTTGTAGCCTCTAGACCTATTTTATTCAAACTGATTCATTATTTATTATTGCTACTTTCTTTAATCAGAGCATTTTCAAATTTTTCTTTATAATAAAATGACAGCATATCAACAAACGACTAATGTAACGGACTAAAATTAACGGAAGTTTAGATAATTTAACATTTTTAGCAGTTAATTTATCAGTTAATCCGTTCAGCAGATTAAATTCGTTAATTAACAAATAACGTATCGAGTTAATGCCCACCTTTGCCAACTAGGTATAATACTTATAAATAACTTTAAACATAACAAAATGTAATAGTACCTAACTAGACAATACCATACACTGATCTAATTCCAATGTAAGTAGCAAAAAGCTGGATTGGCCGTTCGTATTTTAGGGGAATCTTTTATCATATTGTACATAGAATAAAGTTCATGAACCACAAGATTCTTTGTATAGGCAATTTCCAATAAAAATTAGAGTGTAAATGCCTTAATTAGAAACTTACGTCAGAAACAATTATAATACTTATTTGCCGTCGCTTGATAAAAGCTTGGCTAAGTGTCGATGAGTATAGTACACAATCTACTTATCTATTAATTACTAACGCTAATGTTTGTTTCAATACCTACTCATTGGTAGGTATTTACAACTTGGACACTTTCTTTCTGGTGGCAAATTCAAATGTATGCTCGTTTACAAAAAAACATATATAATAATATTCCTAGCGCGTCGTTCTAATTGAGAGCTGATTCGATCATGACGCCCCGTTGGTGCAGTGACTCAGACTCAACGACGAACGCACTTAATTATTTGTCTTGGGTCTCAGTTGTTGTGGCACCTTCGTTGATTCTGATATCCGTAACACAAGTTCTTAAGCTACTTACCCCGGAGTCTAAATCAAAATCTACATAAGATTTTGTGCAGGGAAATGATTTATTTTCTACGGCGCACCAGGGCTCCACAGCTCACACTTTATGAACCCCTATACTATGCTATGAACTAATCTATAAAGGCGACTTAAAATTGTATCTAAAGTGGTTTTGAAAATTGGTCATTTTTGGATAGAACTTCATAATACCATAAGTAGAGTACCTTTATGAAATCACGCTGATAACGTTACAGCTGCAGCGTCGTAACTCGTAATACTTTTTGTGGAAAATTCGTGCCTGGTCTGAAGAGTAGACAAGATTAGACATAATTCATATTATGTACCTACCTGCCGAACTAAGTAAGAAAACAATAAAAGCAATGTTGTATCTGAACGGCACTTGAATATATAATATATATAGCATTGCATATATAGACAGATAAGATATTCAATATATATTGCAATCGATGGCATTGTCTCTCATTCAGTTTCCTTCTTCCCCGCATACGGACGCATTCGTAGTAGCCATCGCCTGATATATTTTGTGAGTGGTTCACACTGAGACATAAAGTTTATTCAGCCATTCCGGTAAGTAAACGTACTGACATGAAATGCATTATTAGCCATGTTAGGTTTTAAAATATCACTATTAAATCGTCCGTCATTCAGCACAAATGAAAATTCATATCATATCCCACCGGCTGAATGATATACCTACTAAAACCGTGTCACGGTAATTTTTTTATACATATTCTTTAAATATTTTCATTTAAAGAATCAGGATAAAGCGTTTGTGTTGCCTCGTTGTCCTCGCATGAGTAGTAGGTATGGTTTTGCTTTTTACGGCGTTTGTGCTTATTTATTAGACATAATACTAACGGAATTAGACTACCTTTAAACAAGTGATGCCAACGCGCCATACAGTTTTTAGTAGTTCAAAATATAACATGGTATAAAAACTCGCAATCGATTCAATTAATGATTGTGTACAGTTTTTAGGTTTCGTAAATGCTAAAATAAGGTTGTCTAAGTAATATTTGTTTTTGATAACTTATTTTGTTCGGGGCTCGCAATGCATGCAATGCAAACCTGAGGTAGGCAGAGTCCAGTGAACAATAATTGTTGGATAGAATTGAGGTAGGTTAGATGGAAAATTGTAAAAAAGTGGTGACAAGTGGCCAACTGAGTAACACTATTAGTCGCCTTTAAGACATATTCTTTTGACTCTCAGTTCAACTGAGAAAAGAAATTCGATAGCTGTTATTATTAGGTAGGTATACATTCAAATAATATCAGTCATAATAAAATTATGTTATATTCTTTCCTATCAAATATTACCAGTAAAAGGGACTACGCTAAATAACTGAACATCTATCTACATTAGGTAGGTATATTATCTAAATAAAGTATGATCTAGTCATGCAGTGCCGTCTACCTATTGTAGGCTCTGGGCACATTAGAAAATTATTGTTATATTTACCAATAGAACAATTAATTTACTTATGTGTCCAGGTGCAACGGTGCACTAGGGGGCTCTCAATCGCGGAGCCCTGGGCACGTGCCCCATGTGCCCGGTGGGAGATAGGGGTCTGCCCATTTACCTTGTAGAAGGTAAGGTAACCTTTTTTCTTTGTGTGGATATGTATAGGCAAATCAATGAAACTAGCCAGAAAGTTGCCAAGCTTTCTTATTTAGTTGATTTATATGTATGGCGTACTGACTTAATTTATTGAAATGAAATGAAATGAAATTATCTTTATTTACGTAGGCTCAAATAAGTACTTATAAATCGTCAGTACATACAAATGAAAATGAAAATTTACCACCGGATTCGGAAAGTAGCTTCTACCGAGAAGAACCGGCAAGAAATTCGATAGTTACTCTTTTATCGCCAAATTTACAATAAGTATCAATAACAATTATCATATTCTTAAGCTACTAAGTATGCTATACAAATCTAAAAAAAGTAAATGTGTAATTTAAATCTATGCATAGGCAGGTCAATTATATTGCCTGGTAGTTTGTTAAATAATTTTATACTTAACCCCTTAAATGAACTACTAGTCTCGTGAAGTCTTAGTTACGGAACGGCAAGCTTGTGTTTATTTCGGGTGTTAAAATGATGACAATCAGATTTTTGAATAAAGTTATGAAAGTTCTTGCGTACATTGGGTAGGTAATATTCGAATCCAGAAGCAAGTATTACATAAAGCATGTTTCTAATGCGTCATCGAAACCATGTATGGCTGATTCCTTTGTGCTTCGGATAACATTGTGGTTTCTGGGAGAATACGAAAAACCATTGTTATTGTACAGTTATTATTGTCGTGAGTTAATTGCAAGTGGATTCGTTCCTGCTAAAGAATTCCGACTAGCATTTTAAAGCTGCCATTTTGCAGCCCCTATTCCTAATACTGTGATTGAATAAGGATGAATATTAAAAATGGATAAATACCCACCAGTAATTAGCGTCGGAGATGCTCGGATCGAACAGGTGATTGAAGCTCGAAATCTGGGTCTTATATTTGATGAGAATCTCAAATTCGAAAACTATATCAATAATGTCGTCAGACAATGTTATTATAGGTTAATGATATTATACAGTATGCAGCCTCACCTGAGTGTTGATCTGAGAATCTATTTATGTGAATCGTTAATTTTATCTAAACTTAACTATGCGGATACCGTCATCAGTGAAACTAATTCAGCGAGTACAAAACTCTCGCGCGCGATTTTGTTTACCTGTGTTTACCTTAACCGCGTAGAGCTCGCGTCACGCCCTACCTTAATAGAGGAGGCTTCGTGAACATGCAATCGCGACGACCACTACACTTTGCGGCGTTACTGTTTGGTGTTATTAATAAATCAAAGCCCTCCTAATCTATGTTGTAAGCTCAATTTCACTAAGCGCAACTCACGACTTATCGACCGCTTAATATGTCCTACGTACAATAAAGCTTCCTTTCGCGGTAGCTTTCGTTATTCCTCAACTAAATGTTGGAATAATATACCACCTCCCATTAGGACTTCTTAATAACTTTGTAAATAGTTAAAATATCAAGGAACGCTCTATTTATTATACAACTAGCTGTGCCAGCGGTGTCACCCGCGTTTATGGTTAATATTATAAAAACTATTTCCTTCATACATGATTTCTATGTAACTTTAACCATTAAGGCTGCACACGCGACGGAAGCTTAAAAAATGGAGTAACTTTTCCCGTTTTTCCAACATTTCCCTTCACTACTCTGCTCCTATTGATTGTAGCGTGATGAAAAGTATACTATAACCTGCCCAGGAGTATGAAGAATAATTGTACCAAGTTTCGTTAAAATCCGTCGAGTAGTTTTTGTTTCTATAAGGAACATACAAACAGACAGACAGACAGACAGACAAAAATTTTACTGATTGCATTTTTGGCATCAGTATCGATCACTAATCACCCCCTGATAGTTATTTTGAAAATATATTTCATGTACAGAATTGACCTCTACAGATTTATTATAAGTATAGATTGTATTGCTTGTAATTGTATTAAGTGGAATAGGACTTAGGTACTACATTTCATCTTTGTTATGTTCAGATTTCAGAATTTTGCTCAGTTTATTTTGATTAGTAATTTTAAGTGTTAATGTAAGGTGAGTTTGGGCAGCACTAAACGCCCTGATCTGTAGGCATCCGCTGAAAACCAGCGTCGCGGTGAGCATAGCTAATAGTAAATACAGCCAATAGTAAAATTTTTGGCTATTATGTTATTCCATTTTATGTTAGTCAATTGAGTTATTATATAGTATAAAACGATAATTTCTACATTTACTAGACCTATACAAGCTTATCACTACCTATTTATGTTCAAAATGTTCACTAATAATAATTAAATATAAATACAACGTTGAATAAGCCACATTTTAAGTCCGTATTTAAATATTACGTAAGGTACCTACCCATAAATTAAATCGGTTTAAGATCGATGGAAAGGACATAAGGCTCATATCCGAGGGTTGCCGGTTCCATCCCGGGCATATACCTCTGGATCAATCAAATCTATGTACAGATTTATAACATTTGCTCGACTGTGAGGGAACACATAGTGAAGAAACCTGCACATCCAAAATAGTTATGGAGGTGTAACAAGGATGCAATTTATACAATTGGTTACAAGTCAGGCAGGCAGTTGCTTCAATCAATATACTAAACAATTAGATACTCGCTAAATCTCGCTGGATTACGACTTCTCGTATCCCGACTAAGCTCGGGACATAACGCTTGGAAGATGATTATGAGCTGTGGATGTGTTAGATGTCATATTTATTTACGGACCGACGCGGATGTTTTTACTCTTTTTTCGTATTAATTTCAGTATTTAATTATTATTAAGTACTAAATTGACAACTTACAACATTTTATTGTTACTACTTACTGTACTGTGTTCTTTTGATATAGCCGAATCGTGGACTAGTTACATGAGGTCGACAGCATTATAGATGCAATTAATGAACAGGTATTGAAACAACGAATCGGTTATTTTTGTTATTAAAAATGGCAACAACTGTTATCAACGCGCGTCCGCGATAGGGTTGATAAATTAAGATAGGGTTGATAAATAAGATTGCGGTTAGCGTCCTCTGGCATGGAAACACAGTGTACGCAGTGTAAATTGCAATGAAGCACTGCAGTGAGTAAAGCTGTAAAAATTACAAACATGGCACCCCCTACAGCAATTACTATTTCCTGCTACTAGATTGCCGACAAGCCGGGCCGGTGAGTTGAGCTGCAGATACCGTGCCTCTATAGTCACTTTCATCCTAGCCGTGCCATGCTTAGTCGGAAACGGACCTCGCTTATACTATAACCGAGGATTTAGCTAATCTAGTATTTACGTAGAAGCGACTGCCGATCTGACATTCGTTATTTAGATAGGAGAACCAGACAATTTTTGGATCAGGGTTACACTTTCACAGTTGTTTGAATATACAGGGATCATCATTAGGTTTAATGTACTTAGATTCGAAAAATCCAGAGGTACGTGCCCGGGTTTGAACCCGCACCTCTCGGTGAAGAGGCTTGTGTTCCTACCATTGAGCTACTATCGTGCCTCTCGTCGTGTCACCCGCAAAGACCGCAAAGGATATTTTCAGAGTGCCACATAAATCTCGGTCAGGAGGTCGACATCACAAGTAGAGCCAGCATGATACTTTACTATCAAAATAAATATCTATTATATACAATCCTATATCGTCCTATTAGCCTTTAAAATATGTACCCTACTACAAATGTACAAACAATTGTTATGGATTTGCTGTTGGATATCCTAATAAAACAAAAAGAAAATCTTTTTAACTACATACCTATATATGGACATACTTAGTTGAGCGTATGTTTTTTTTTTATTTCAGATATGATAAGCCACGTGAAGGAAATATCCGAACTTAATAAGGACCATGTCCATATCAAAGATGAAGTCGATCTTCTAAAGAAGATTAATAAGATCATTAAGGATGGACCCTCAAATTTGAGAATAGTAACCGATTTTGACTATACACTGACGAAACGTTTTAAGGAGAATGGAGAAGATGTGATGTCAAGCTTTAGTAAGTATACAATATGATTTTGGTATTTTTTATTATTAATGGAAATACGTAGCATTAAATAAATAAACCTAGAATATGATAGTTAGTTCGTAACTCTATGATTTTAGAAGTACCACCTACCTAGATTAAAATCGTTTCGAAAGATTTGGTTACTTTTTAATCTAAGTAGTTAATTAGATACAAGTGGAGGTAGTACAAACTTAAAAAGCATGTGAATAATAATAAAAATAGATTAAGTATTTAATTGAGAGATACTTACCAAGGCATGTGGAATCGAAGTATTTGTACATTGTATAAAACAAAGTTAGCGAAGAGACAAGCGCTGTCACTATGATTAGTTAGATCTTTGAAACTACACAATGGAACATCTATTCGTGCCAATAGATAGATAGAGTGATCGATTTGTGCTCATCGTGCGAAGCTGGAGCGGGCTACTAAGTGGTGTACAAAACATATTAAAATCGTCCAAAGATAAATAAGCTAATTTAGAAATGTTGACCACCATTAAGTATTTTGTTTTAAATTAAACTACATACATGCGTTATAAATTAACGTTTGCGTCTTGTTACCCGTTTCTCTCTTACACTGGTGGCACAGAATACCAGCATCGTGACATGCCTGATGTCACATAAGCTGAGTGGTGACCATTTCAGCATGTATGTGACAATTTCTTTGTTTTGTTTGAATTTTTTTTTCTTTCTTTATCGTGTTTTTGTATTATCATCAGATATTGCCAATTCTAATACTTAGTTAAGCTAGATAGGACTTCACTGCTGACTCCATTGCTTTGCATTTTTACTCCTCGCATTGCGGCGGCATAATGAAATCTCAGTTATTTGAATATTTGTAAGATCTAAACTACATAGAATATTTGGATGAAATAAAGACACATCTCTTTCAAGACATCTAAGCTCCTAATTCCTAATTTTGCGAAGCTATCAGCAAGTCTCATATAAATAGATTAAAAGGAATGTAGCGCATAATTTCTAATTCTAATCCAAGATAAAGATAAATGTTTTTATCTTAGGTGCCTACATATTACATATTTATTGGAAAACGATAACATTTCGCATGTTGATAAGTAGATATTTAATAAAATAAAATTACCATTTTTGTAATGAATAATTATTATCGTTACTAATGATAATACGACGGTCAAAGGGTGCAAACGGCATTTGGCCTGTTAATAATTTTTGATTGTATTTTCATCAGGTGTTTTCTGGGAGTGTCCGTCGATTTTGGATAAATACAGAATAATGGACCAAGAACTGGCAAAGACATACAGAGTCTATGAGCGCGACAACACGTTGAATCTCAACGAAAAGACCAAATACATGGTCGAGTGGTATAGCGAAGCTAATAAAAATCTTAGGTAATGCGACATTTCAGTATAAATTACACTTAGGTATTTATACCAAATTAAAACTGTAAATATGTATATGCTACCGACAATCTGTTTAATTCGGTATTGAATACCTTGACATTCTATAGGAAGCCTAAAGCTGTCAGGTTAATATATGAAATATATCATTTATTTCATAATTTGCCTAGGTATTGTACCTATATAATACCGAATGTACGTCAGGTAATGTAATAATAATAATGATGTGTACCTAAGCGGCAAGCTTTGTCAGTTGGGTCTTGGCAGCTTCAACGCTGTCATGTCATGGGCTGCAAAAAAGTAAGTAGATATGTGATATGATTTTATTTACTTAAGCACTTACGAGTACAATACCTATGAGGTAGGTATCCGAAATACATAGGTACTGTTCATTTAGGTCTTAGACTAGGCCATACGAGTACCCCTGAATATGAGGACTGACTAGTATTTTTTTTTATGTGATGTTTTGTTTTGAAACAGATTTTTCTTCTACTAAAACTCTAACTTGTACTTATAAACTCCATTTGCCATAAATGTTCGGCCACTATTCCGTATTCCGCCTATCCGACTACTTTTTTACTATGCGGTATTTAGGCGAATATAAGTGCAAGTTTCTTTTAAATAGTGGCATTTGTAGAGCATTTTGTGTAATTTTTTAGATAAATGTTTATAAATATATAATAATCCCATATTGGTCTGGGACAACATTATATCTAATTGTGTTACTTATTATATATTTATAAACATATAGCTAACCGAACTTCGTTCCGCCTAACAGTCAATGACATATAATCGGGTTAAATAAATTGAGATGTAAGCTATCCTATCTTTCAAGTTGGATCAAACTGCACACGGTGTGCAAATTTTATTAAAATCGGATAAGTAATTTCGGAGTCCATCGCGGACAAACAACGTGACGCGTAATTTACTATATACTAGCTGTGCCAGCGGTGTCACCCGCGTTTATGGTTAATATTATAAAGACTATTTCCGTAATACATGATTTCTATGTTACTTTAACCATTAAGGCTGCACACGCGACGGAAGCTTAAAAAATGGAGTAACTTCTCCCGTTTTCCCAACATTTACCTTCACTACTCTGCTCCTATTGATTGTAGCGTGATGAAAGTATACTATAACCTGCCCAGGAGTATGAAGAATAATTGTACCAAGTTTCGTTAAAATCCGCCGAGTGGGAACTATACGGGTGAAAACGCGGGGCGCTGCTAGTATGAGATAAAAATGGGGGGAAGAAGATGTCAGGCGCGTATCCTCACCATAAGCCACCACCGCTCTCTTTGTAGTCAGCATCGACATAATATTCGTATCATAATTTAGAGTCCGGCAGATATTGTACGTACCCGTTTATAAAGACGGTCATGTGTCTGTTCTGTTTCCAGAGGCGTCACGTTACCGACGGCTGAGCTGCTGGACGTCGGGCGCAGCATGGTCCCATATTTGAGGTAGTTTAAAGTTTAATATTGAGTATAATGTTTACATTACAAATAATTAAAATCACATATTGTATGTTTTAGCGCAACTCTTAATTGAAGAGATTGATTGAGAAGTAGGTAGTACCTACCTACTTATTAAGATTTTTCTAGGGTAAGTGGAGTAAATATGAGACAAAAATAATGATGGAATATCTTAACTGTGAATTTATATAATGTTACTTATTCAAAACGTCTCATTATTTTTTCAAAAAATATATAGTTTTGTTTGTTGGAAATGAATTACTGTTGTTTAGTAATAAGATAGCTCAGTATTTCTAAGCTTTCTTCGAGAATGTGTGTGATTTAATATAGTGTAAGTAGTGAAAAATTACACGAAGTATTTTTTACATATAGTACCTAAATATGTAAAACATATTTCGTGTAATTTTTCACAACACTACATAGATAAAAATCGCATATTATTTTATTTTTATAAATAAGTATTTCAAATCTTAACATACCTAAAAAACTATAGGTAGATATTCATTGAAGAAATATCTTGCCATTATTATTCGATATTTAAATAAAAAATCAACAATAGCAGTCTTAAATTGCAAATTAAGGACTGTAAATTATATCTTAACGTAATTAATGCGAAATCTCTTAAATTTGTCCAATTATTACATTTTGAGACTACGCGATCTGATATTTTTTAAAGTCTTATAGGTATATATCAAATTGTCAACTTTTCTTTACAATGAAGATTTGTTAAGTACAAATTCAATAAATCGACTAGAGTCGTTTAAGAGTGTTAGAGTTTTGGGACCAAACCAAAACAAAGGTATCTTCCTGCCTCGAGACTATAATAGCCGCTCGCCGGGCTCGCCGGCACAAGTAGGTACAAGTTTCGCGGAAAGCGCGGAATTGGGCACCGCGCGCGCACGATCTTTATGTAAGCGACCACAAGCAATTAATTTAATGAAATTAAAATTTATTAATAATTTAATTTTTTATGAAAAAATATTTTTTAATACTTAAAAAATATATATAATGATAAAATTAGTATGGATTATTCCACTTTGCCTCACCAAGGCGCCCAACTGGTGGGGCAAAGTGGAATGCTTTAAAATTCGCAGTGGAATCTGCCCCACTAAATCGATTTAGTGGGGCAGATTCCACTGTTTTAAAATTAGGTGTATTCTGCCCCACTAGGGTCGGCACTTGAGAGGGTTACTCATATACGCAAAGATAGTCGACTATATATTTGAAATTTTTTTCGCGCATTTTTAAGATATTATATAATGCTGTGTGAAGGATCTTAGAGAGGCCAGTGTTAGAAATCATTAATGCTCCATGTACAAATTACACATCACCGTCACCTATGTCAATATATGATCAATGATTAGGTATATAGGTATCATTCGTTTTTTAAAATAATATTCAGAAGCTGTTTAGTGCATGTGCTTGGTTTATTGGTTTCCAGGAGTGGCGTTAACAGCCTGGTGTCTTGGGCGGAGAAGCACTCGGTGCCGGTGCTAGTGTTCTCGGCGGGCCTGGGTCCCGCGGTCAAGGCGGTCATGCAGGCCGGCGACCTCATGCGCCCTAATGTTGAGGTTCATTTCCTACAGTTTTTCATAAAACATTTTTGGGGTTATATATCAACAGTATAAAATACAATGAAACCGCTGCGGTAACGAATCTTAGATTGTAGCCCCTCCCGGCAAACGTAGCTTAGGACGCTCATGACCGGATACCTACTTAATATGGATAGTATAGTAACTCGTAGCTGACCTATTACACCGGACAGTTTATTAATCTAATAAACGTCTGAATACCAAACACAAATGTGACCAGTAATTATTTCACAAGTCATTATCGTTAGAAAGCAATAAATATTAACATTAAGTGAAACCATATAAAGTTTCACTTTGTGAACAATGGCATGACTATGCATTTGTTTGCCGATTCTGTTCTAAATATTACCGATATGTTCTTGTTCAAGGTGATATCGAACTTCGTGAAGGTGGACGAGGATGGTAAGATATCCGGCATAGACGGTGAGATCATTCATACGCTGAATAAAAAAGAGAGCGCAATCAAGAAGGAGTACTACGACACGGTGAAGGGGCGCCGCAACGTGATCCTGATGGGGGACAGCATCGGCGACGCCGACATGGCCAACGCTGCAGACCCAGGCGACGTCGTCATCAAGGTCGGCTTCCTCATCGACAAAGTTCAAGAGAATCTGCCCAAATACCTCGATCGCTTCGACATCGTGTTGGTAAACGACCCAACGGTCGATGTGGTTAAAGCCATAACGAATTTAATGAATTAATATATTCTAAAGAAATCTGAAAATTTATTTCGTTTTACAGTTTGAATCCATTTTGTCCTAGATATCAGGTACTTGAAATATTCGACACCAACAATAGGCTATCTGACTAGTTTTTGAAAACCATTTCACATTATTTAATGGTGTATAAGTAGGGACTCTAGAAATAACATTTATTTTTATTTATTTTAAGTACATATTTCATATAAAAAAAATATTTAAAAATAGACTGATTATTGGAACTGTCAAAACGCCTTCTTCGGCAATAAGGCGTCGATTTAAGTCACACGTTTGTACAACACATTGGAAGAAGTTTGAATCGTTCGCATTCTTTTGTTGTGAATCACACACAAGTGAATAGTACCTACTGATCATACAAATAATGAACAAACATAGACTTAAAAATCGTAAGAAACCTCAAACGTAAAGCATGGCAGAAGTGGTTGTTTACAGACGTTGGACGTCACAATACAGCCAATCACAACCGTTTACGGTCACGTGGCTCCTACTCAAAATAAATAAATTTTATTTCGAGTTTTTTGGTGAAAGTATTCAATATTTTTTATATTGCTTTTAACATTAATAATTAACGCGGATGACTTAAATAAGTAATTATTTTTCATACTGTCGAATAACCTTTTTTTTTTTTCTTTTTTTTTTTTACTTGGGGAACTCCCACGAGCCGTCACCCTCCGGACGGGGATCCAGAGGGCGCTGTGTTGGACTCGAACCGACTAAACACCAAGGTGGCCTCCAGCGGCGCAGTTCCGGAGGAGCCTGTATCCCCACTGTCGGGACTATACGACTGCTCCTCCGGTAGTGCGCTTGCCGCGTTACGCGGCCCACCTCGCGCGGCGGCGGTCGATGCTGTGCAGCCCACGACACAGTCGTGGGATGCACAGCACCGAGCACACGCGCGCGTCGAGACATGCCAGACCACCCAGCATGTCTCAACCACTCCGCCCAGGATTCAGACGCCGATCATCCCCGTGACCGGCGTCGTGGGCCCACTCTCACGCTGTGCCTTCTGCTGAGCCAGAGGGGCACGCGGAGAGCGTCTCGCCAAAGGGGCCGCCTTCCGCCCGGCGACCCAAATTGAGGGCAGAGCCCTGTCGTCGCAAAGGGAGAGCGTCGAGACGCTCGATCCCTCTGCGGCCCACCACGACGCGACCCAGCGCGCCCCTGTCGGGTTGCCGAGGATAGGTAGGATAGGGATAGGGAGGAGGGACAAACCGAAGACCCCAGCGGGGGGGATACTGTCAAATAACCTATTTTTACTACGCTAACTCTACGGGCTCTTTCAAAGCATCAAAATGTATTTTGTATAAGATTTTATTTTGAACAATAAAGATTTTATTATTATTACTATTTCTAATATTATTTTACTCCTCTCAAGGAAGGGTAGAATTAGCATTTAACGCGGGCCTTGACCAAGCAATAGAAGCGGGGAAATTATATGGTTAAGGTACGGCGTAATGTGTTGAGGATTGTAGCTTCTTGTAGGAGGTACGATATACATATATGAGGGTATGTGTAAGGTGCTCAGGCTTTGTGCTAATGCATAATACTATTCCTTTTTCTGTACTGTGTACTGTTATGTCTGGTCTATTGGAATGAACTGTTTTATCTGCCAATAGTGTTCTGTCAGAGATTTTTCAAATCTATGGTATTTAAGTATACCACTAACTCGACGGTGAGGGAAAACATCGTGATGAAACCTGCAAATTCAAACAACTTTGGATTTGTTACCATGATTCAATAATTGTCTGGTTCCTTTATGTAAGTAAGGGTTACGAAGGTCAGATCGGCAGCCGCTTCAATTACCAGACTCGCTAAATCCTAGAACATGGTCTAAGCGGACCCCGACTAAGCACGGGACATATCGCTAGGAATATGATGATATTCCTCGGTTGTTATTCTGTATAAGGGATTGCAATCCAGCGTCTTGTGCTGGATCTAACAAAGCTAAAATTGTGATGGACCCAGCTGGATTGCTTGATACTGCTTTCCAATATCTAGTGGGGATTGAAATCAATATAACATCGGAGATGATCTTGTACGGCTTCGTCGTTTTTGTTTAATTTTATTTATCAAAAGCACTAACAGTGATTTTTTTTCGTTCGTGTCCATGGCTCGACTGGGGACGAATAAAGACATCACTAATATACGAACGCACCGCAGTTTGACATGCTTTTAATTTAGATGTTTGTTGTCGGACAGCTGCCGTCCTACAGCGGGCCTGCTGCCGAATTAGTAGCGGCACTGTAAAAGTGCGGTTGCGGGACGACACAAAACGTCCAATTTGAAAGAGCCCTACATTTTTAGATAAATCCGTTTTTACGCCAGTGTGGTATTTATAATCACATGTAATAAAAATATGGAAAATTACACTGATTAAAAACTAATTAACTAAACTTCACGCCACTTTCCTAGCGGGGTAGGCAGAGAGAACCGAATTAAATTAACTATTAAGGTAGAGAACAGAAAAAAAATATCATTAACTAATATTTGTTTCGTGTATTACCTAAGGGTACCAAATTTTAAATAAGTATGTTAGGTATGGTATGGTATGGTATGGATTTCTCCGTAAAAATATATCAAGGGTATGACAAGTTTATAAGGAATTGTAAATCAAACAAAATTTGTAATGAAATTAAATATTTTGTTATTATTATAAAACAACACATAATTATAAATGTATTTTCTAGTCATTGATCTGCATGTCAACAGTCACTACAGTCTGGAACAGGATATTTGTTAATATCACAAACATAAATGCATATAGTATGTAAAAATCTAAAGACAACGATGGAAGAAGCGCATATATAACGACAATAATGCTTAGACTCAACGTAATAGGCCAACCTACGTTGCAAATAACAAGAGTTTTTATTTCTACGACGGAAGATCAACAGAAGACTAAAGAGCAACAACTTCAGAACATGTTAACATCAAGTTTCGTTGATAAGACTAGTTGTAACGATTAAGGGTCAACATGGATCTAACGTCTATATAATTATCAAAAGACTGATCAATTTTAAAATAGACAAAGTAACTACATATTATAAATAGAAGAAGCTGAACATATCATTTAGCTTATTTTAATCTTGTACTAAAATTTGTTAATCACTAAAGTTCCGATTATAATATATGGCAAGAAACTCATTTAATCCCGACATTATAACAACATCAGAACTTACAGCGTACTCTACAAAATGACTGGAAAATACATATGTTCAACACAATAATACCCTATTAGTTTAATTCAACTAAACAAATTAAAACCTCTATAATGAACAACAGTCTTAGAACATACATGTTATTTACACAAAGATTTTTTTATAAAAAATATCCTACTGTACATATAACAATCATCATTCATAGAAATATATAATTTGTCTCTATATACAAACGGCTAGAAACAATACAAAATAGACATATCTTTAGGAATTATCTAATCATTTAGACAGGGTCGGTAGGTACTGCGTGAAATGCACCATCACTTAGGAACAAGGCACTCGGCGGATCGCCGCCGTCATCGATGAGGTACTTTTACACGACCTACGAGTCGCTTGACTACGGAACTAAAGTTTACATACCAGATACACATGGGATAAGTTGGCGTTGCTCATTTTTTCCTATAGGGAACATTAAGATCTCAATAGCACATGTCAAGAAAATTTAAGATTCTTCTTTATATGTTGATTATTGATAAAGATATAAGGCTTAAAAGTAGTCGGTTTTCAGAGATCCGACGAAAATACTACTTATTTGATGTCAAAATCTAGACCGCCATACAACGTCTTCATCAACGCTGTGGCTCATAAAATTATGCAAGGCAATAGATATACGGACCGGCTGAGCATGTAAATTACTTGTTATTTCTCAAGACTACCTGAGCTTATAATTAAAGACCTGATTTGAGCATCTGATTCGTTGTATGCAATCATTCAACGAATACGATACTCGGGTGGCTCTAAAGGGCTTGAGATTCAATTTAGTGTGATGTTGCATTTCTTGCGTAAGTATTTTAGAGATAATTGCGATTTCCTCCTCTCCGCTCTGATGCAGTTTCGAGCAAGTCCAGCACTACACTACGTGGCGGTCGGTTTCACCGATACAATGCTACAAAAATACACGATCAATTCACATCTCAGTAGTATACATAAATACGATATCCAACCAACGGTCTTAAATGAACACTTTCAATAATTGCCTAAGTAACATTTAACAACATTGGTTCAGTTTACTAACTATTCTCCTCGTTAGACTATGGTTTAGTTAGCTCTACGCTTCTACACTACATAATGTAAAAAAGAAATAGTTTAAAGTTAGTTTTGGGGGAAACCTGAGACCAGGAACAGTTTTGGCAAAGGCAAATGTATTTTATCTATCAAACCACAAAAAGTAGGTAAACCATGCGTGTTTCTGTGACAAGGCAGCGCGTGAGAGCCTAATCTAACTGGCGCTCGCGATTTCTAAAATCTCGGATCAATATTCAATGTTTTATCATAGATATCGTCACGTAATCGGAAGTGTTCTGATAAGGTATCAGTTTATGGTGAGCTTCAATTAAATTGCACATCAATTTAATCTTGAACCACGCATCACCCATACTTAACATCTACCAAGGTCGTCTCGACAATCGAGCTAAATCGACGTACAATACTGATTAAAAATAACATAACATTAAATATATTGGCAGATCTAAGAATAACAGGGTAATTGACTAAGAAGATTTTGTAAATCGTGGATTTCTTAAAAATATCTCTTTGTTTGGGTGAAACAGTCCAGAAGTCTAACGTATTATCATAATTGTTGATTGGTACCTGTCGAACGCATATATATCAAACAGTCAATTACCCATTTCGAGAGGAGTTCGCGCCGTTTTTCTTACACTTTACAAACGAAGACTAGAATCTAATTAGTCAATACATTTTATAATAAAAAAAGTAAAGAGCAATATGCGTACAAAAGTGTATGTGTTATGCGAAAACGATAAGATCAATGAATTCGTCCATGAGGTCTTCCAGTATAAGTACAAAGCGTTTGAAACGAATGGGTTATGTGATGATATAAATGTATTCTTATAAGAAAATGGAAGGGAAGGTAAAGCACTGTCGGTGTTGCGATAGCATTGCACTTATCAGTTCTAGTCACAATTTGGAACTCGGCTCCTCGTTGCGGCCGCGTCGAGTCACCGGTGACTCGAGTCTGGAAGTATTCGTCTCATAAGAGCTGATATCGACTAAATTCTCACATTAGCACAATTCATTCATACACAACCAAGTTACTCCATAAAACCGGTATTCGCAAATTTTACTATTCTCAAACGTGGAATGATTTCACGACAGCCCCTGCGAGACGAGTGAAGTGGTCCTAGCAGATGAACGGTCGAGTCTGGTGCAACACTAGTCAGTCGCAGTGTCGTCGCTCGGGCGACGCTTTGGTCCCGCTCGTCATATAAAAGCGCAATATATTACTCTATTCTATAATACAAAGTTGTATGACAGATCACAGCCTAAGTTATGTCGGGTCGAGGTAACAGCGTCGGTCGCAGGGAGCCTCGGTACCAGCGGTCAGGTGATCGCCGCCACCTCTGCTTGACTCTTGTGGAGCCCGTCCTCATCGGTCGACCTGAAAAATTCGTACGTCGTTACTTCCGTCCATTCGCTTCCTTAACGATTAAGTGACATTATACGTTATATTTGAGAACTAGCTCGGTAGACGGTAGGTCAGCGTGTGTACCTGTAGACGTGGGCGTGCGCGTTGGCGGAGCGGTAGTGCGCGGCGTAGGGCAGGCGGCTGCGGCGACGTCGCGCCAGCACGGCGCGCCCGAGCGTGCCGGGCCGCAGCGAGTTGCGCATCGCGTGCCATGCCAACCTAGACGTAACACACACACATACATACATTACAAACAAATATTCTTCGTCTATAATGTTCAAAATAGCTAATAAAATCAACGTGAAAATGTATCCATCTTAGTATGCCATCTAGAGTAAACAATAGATTAATATTCACTTTACTCGAGTTGTTGGGAGCGGTGGTAGCTCAAAGATAAGGGCACGTGCATCTCAACTGAGGGGTGCGGCTTCGAACTCGTGCCCGTACCTCTGGATTTTTCAAATCTCTGTACGTATTTAGGTATACCACTAGCTCGACGGTGAGGGAAAACATCGTGTTAAAATCTGCACATTTAAACGACTATGGACCGTGATCCAAATTTGTCTGGTTTCCCTATATAAGGGTTAAAATGGTCAGATCGGCAGTCGCACCAATGTTATTCCCAGCCTCGCTTAATTCTGGATCATGGTCTAAGCGGACTCCGACTAAGCACGGGACATATCGCTAGAAAGATGATGATATTCCACGGTTGTTATTCTGTATAAGAGATTGCAATCCAGTGTCTTGTGCTGAATCCAGCAAAGCTAAAATTGTACTGGACCCAGCTGGATTGCTTGATACATTCCAATCTCTAGTAGGGATTGAAATCCAGCTAAAATTGTGCTGGGGCCAGCTGCATTGCTGGACCCATCATTGCAACCATTGTGTATGGTGTGTGCGGTACCTCGGCGCGAGCGCGGCGACGGCGGCCAGCACGACCACGAGCAGGTAGACGGGCTCGCCGAGCGCGTTCTGCATCACGCGGAACGTGGACGGCAGCCCGAAGCACACCACGCACAGCGACTCGTACACGAGCGTCAGCACGAAGAACGACACCAGCGACCCCACCAGCGCCAGCACGTGGATCACCGTCTGCGCCCAACCGCCAGTTATCACCATACACTCAATCTTGACTATCTTGTGGCGTGGTCGCCACAGGATTATAGCTCGTATGTTCCCACAACTCTTACGAGATCAGAAAAGTAGAGGAGCGTGTCTTTAATGATTAAAATCCCTCCCCCCTAGTAAGGCCAAACGTGTCATTTCCAATATATATGGCATTACCTGAGTTAGTAAGCTATCTAATGATCTTAACTATCAGAACGCCAAGTAATAAATACACTCAATGAATATCAATAAAAACCTAATATACATTACCACCTATAACTTCGTATTAATTAACGTCTTTTTAACTCTGATACTTATTTCGTCACAAATTATTCAGGCAATATCTGCATAACTTAATATTACGGTCGTCCTATGAAAAATCGGGTGGTTAGTATTACCGACTAACAATATTTTTAGTGTTAAAATATAAAATGGGATGTTGTCTTATGTCAATACTCCATATACCTAGAAAATGTAAGCAAAATAAAAACAAGTACTAATTCACTCTTGTGCGAGTGTGTCTCCCATTTAAGTATAAACTTGCTCCACACGTGTGCTATGATAAACCTAGTGCAAAAAACTGCAGTGATTCTTTTTGAGCACACCGTGGTGAAGCCCCTTCCAAACCCATTTAATAAAGAGGGCAACATATATTTTTAATACAACAATGCCAATACACAACCGACATCAACATCAAATATTTTGCCACAGACTAATTATATTAAATGGGTTTTGAACGGGCTAAATAACGCTAATGTAGTCATCTTAAGATAACTGTTAAAGGTAGAAAGTCCACATTAAATGTCGAATTACAACGTCAAATATATTATCTCCTAACATTTTTGTGTGAATTAGTGCATCGATACTGTAGTTATGTTTTATAGAGTATCTTTTTTCGCATATTACTATGTCATGTGCGATCACTTAATGACAGTAGTCAGCTAATTTTATCATTTTGTTCATAATGTTGCTATACAAAAAGTAATTCAAGTATGCATACTTCGATTATAACGAACCTACTGACGAGCTGCCTTCTATTGCGGGCATTATATTATATAGGCATCATCATGATAATGATAATGATAATGATGAAGATTGTACAGGGAAAAAGTCATTTATTCTTTACTAGAGCTGACAGCATTGTGATCGTTTTATTTGCAGTTGATGACAAAACTGTTTTGTAATTTTATTTTTGAATAAAAAAACTGATATTCAATATATTTCCAACCACCAACTTTGGAAAAGGGAATGTAGGTAGTTTATAATTGGTAATAATAGAATGTTCGGACCAACGTCCAACTAACCGTCTCGGTTTTTATTGTATGTATGAAGTGAAAATACCCTTACAGGTACCCGCATCACCTACATGAAGGACGTTATGCCTCCTAATGAGGTCCGTCAATTTTACCATATCAATTCTTGCCATGGATGCTTTACGAGCTGCCAGCTATAAGTCCCAAACACTACTTAAACTTTTACTCACAACAAAAATGTTACTATATCTACAAGGTTAATTTTAGTTTATGCGAAAACACATACTTATTTAACTTATTCTAAGGAAACAATTTGAAGGATTTTATAAAATGAGCAAAAAAACATGGTTACTTTTCATAGAAAATAGCCAATCAGCTGATCAACTTTTGTATGAAGAGTAAAAAAAATTTTTGCTTATTTTTTAAAAACGTTTAAATTAGTTGCTTAGAATGAGGTAAAAAAGTAGGTAAGTGATTTCGCATAAACTCAAAATAACCTTGTAGATGTATCAAATATATTCGGCATGCAATCACGAAGAAGCGAAGCGACACTCGAGACACCAGCTCTAGAGCAGAACCTTCACCCACTTACTAATGCCTTAAAGAACCGCTGCATGGAAACAGACCGGTTATTGCACCATCAATAAATCGAATGCATTGATCAATTAAATTATAGGAATTTGTTTTTTTAAGAATCCCGCGTCGTGAAGCTAAAATTACCTACGCAGAATAAAGTAAGAAAAGTAAGGATTACTCTTTCATATAATGTTATTATTATAATTATTAGTACAATACAATTATAAGTACATTTACTATAGAATACCTACGTTATATACCGATTTCTCGCGAGCATTTCATGTGACCAGTAAGTAACTATAATTTTCGAAATTGAGGGCAAAACTCATTATTAACTTGTAACCCACAAGGCGAATAGATAGAACTAGCCCTAAGGTAATATTTTTTCTCATGCGGTTAATTTATTTATTAGGAAGGTTATAAAAGAATATTCTATCTCATATAATTTTTTATCATCTATACTTATCGTATAAAAAATATCAATAAAAAAAAAAAAAAAAAAAAAAATTCAGTCGAATTGAGAACCTCCTCCTTTTTTTTGAAGTCGGTTAAAAATGTGGATGGATCTTTCATGGACCACTTGGAGTCTTATTTTTTGAAGAATTACAGATACATTGGCTTGGTTTGGTTTTGGTTGGTTATACAACCTTATTTTTGATATATATGAAACCTGAAAACGGTATGTACAGAATCGTTTGCAATTTTTTTTATACATGCAGATAGTGTCACTCACCCAGCTCCTGGTCTCGATAGCGACGTAGAGCAGCATGACGACGAGGCAGGCGGTCATGCAGGCCGTGCCGAACGAGAACAGGTCCACGTCCGTGTCCCAGTATGCGCTGCGAACACCACAACTTGCTTTACTAGATGTTATCAATCCGATCTCGTGTACCGCCCTCTTTGAAGATCGATTATTTTTCAGCGCACCCCAATTTTGTGTCCTTTGCCGCAATAACTAGGCTTCGGCTGATTTTGGGGCCGAAGCCGAAGATGGATTATTTCGCCGAAGGTGGTTGAAACGGAAGCCGAAGCTTCGGGCGGCTCTCGGTGAACGGCAAACTGTTCGCCTCAAGTTATTTAATGGAACGTCTATAAAGTACTAAACGCAGTTTGCGGCGTCTCGCTCGCAGACTCACTCAGTGAGCGACTGAGTCGCAGCCGTAGGCTTAGTAAGCTCACTTCAACAGCGCGCTGCGCGGAGCAGCGGCGTGAGCCTGACGGGGACTCGGCTCCCGAGTACGGACAGGCCGACGTAGCGCGGTAGGTACCGGTCGAGTAAAGCGATGGCTGGCACAGACGTCATGCTTGCGAACAAGTGCCACCTTAAGAGGATAATCTTCCTTGGTTTACCATTTACTTGTACTAAAACTCTCTAGATTTTCGACGAACATTAACTGTATGATTTGGTATAATCTATACTTATAATAAATCTGTACAGAGGTAAATTCTGTACATGAAATATATTTTCAAAATAACTATCAGGGGGTGATTAGTGAACGATATTGATGCCAAAAATGCAATCAGTAAAATTTTTGTCTGTCTGTCTGTCTGTATGTTCCTTATAGAAACAAAAACTACTCGACGGATTTTAACGAAACTTGGTACAATTATTCTTCATACTCCTGGGCAGGTTATAGTATACTTTTCATCACGCTACAATCAATAGGAGCAGAGTAGTGAAGGGAAATTCCCAACGGAAAACGGGAGAAGTTACTCAATTTTTAAGCTTCCGTCGCATGTGCAGCCTTAATAGTTAAAGTTACATAGAAATCATGTATGACGGAAATAGTCTTTATAATAATAACCATAAACGCGGGTGACACCGCTGGCACAGCTAGATATAAATATAATTTGTACATTGCACACATCTGTATGATCTGGCAACGAAATGAGTTATTATCGAGTTCTTGGCGGTTACTTCTCGGTAGAAGCGTCATTCAGAACCAGTGGTAGATTATTTTTTTTCTGCTTTGCTGTTTTCTCGTAAATCGTGAAGTAGTAGGTACTTGACGATTATATTGGTTTGAGTCCAACTTATTGGCCTAAAAACTTATAAATCGCAATTCTTAACCAGTGGTAGATTAAATTTTTCCTGTTTCGCTGTTTTCTTATAAATCGTCAAGTAGTGATTGACGATTATATTGACCTCAAAAAAGCACTTACTGTCCTCGAAAAAATACTTATAAATCGTCAAGTCTTAATCGCCTCCTAATAAAGATATCTAGAGTGGAGTTACCTGAGCGCAGTGAAGAAGATGACGACGCTGATGTAGAGCGACTCGGCCAGCACGAGCCAGTAGGAGTGCGCGCGGTAGGCGAGGCCGCGCCGCGCCGCGCCGTACAGGCCGGGCCGCTCCGTCAGCAGCGCCGCCGGCGCCGCGCGGTCGTACGCGCCTGCACACACCGCACATTGTACTATAGTCCCCGCAGATTGCTAATGCGCTGGAACCTTGACTAATTAACACCCACGTGTCGTCACCCGCAATACTCGCTGGTCAGTTTTGCGAACGGTTCTGAGTGTTCGATACGTCACGATTACGTCACCAATATGGCGGCCAGGCGCATTAGCAATCTGCGGGGATTATACCGCTACATGCGCACGAGCTCATGTCCTCCTCACCGATAGCACAGCGGCTTATCTCAGCGAGGATTAGCCGACTGCGCAGGAGATATTATAGTGCACAAGTGTCTGCGCAAACACAGGTGCACCGTCTATTCCTTCTCTCATAGTCCGGTGAGACGGCATTCGACATGACTGGAGTGACAGGAGAGAGATCAGGCGCAAGACCGACTTACTTACTCAACGTAATTTCAATATTGAATTAAGCAGTCGCAAATTTTTGGCCCGGCCCGGCATTTCAACCCAGAATCTCTCGGTCCGTAGTCGGCGCATGCGGCCACTAGACCATCGCGGCAGTCAGTCAAGATACATACATACATGTCGTCAATTCCGAAAGGGGTAGGCGGAGTCCGATCAGCAATAGAGCTCTTTATACATTTAGATAAACATTTTTGTTAAAAGTAGCGGTGACAAGTGACTAGCTCATTGGCTACATAGTCTACGATATACAATTAGCATTTTACGATATCACCTTCCGAAAAGCGGGCGTGTTCAGAACTGACTTGATAGTTATGACTCATTGTAAATTTAGAAAAAAAAAAACATGTATAAACGCAAAAGGCTAGTGTTTAACAAAACGGACTCACCAATGACGATCGGTGGGATGGCGGTGAACACCAAGTTGTAGCACATGAGGTGCGCTTGGTCGATCATGACCATGGCGGAGAATCCGTTGTACAGCTGGTACCAGAACACTAGGAACACGAATGACTGCCGATAAACAAATTACCGCCATTAGTACACTCATATAAACATAAACAAAATAAAAATTAACTGTCACAAATGTTCGCTTTACATCATCATGTGGCTAATTGTAATATATTTATCATTGTCAGAAGAAAGTTCGTATGAAAGAAAATGTTTACAAATAAACTTGATTATAATAACTTTATGAGAAAATCTTTGAAAATTTGACTATTATTTGTTACATTTGTTATTGTAGGACAAGGATTGTTTAAAAGAAAATTATGTATAAGAAAATTGCAATACACTCCTGACATGTCCATATTGTCAATGAACCTCAATTATCAAAGGTAGCTCTATCTGCTCCGAACAGCGATTATTGTAAGGTTTACGAGACTCACGGCATTCTTGAGGAAGAAGTAGAGTATCATGCGCGCGAGCCGGTCGTAGCACCAGTGGCCGTGCACCAGCAGCAGCCGCTCCAGGAACTTGAAGCGGGACAGCGCGAAGTCGGACGCCATCACCGCCTGCCGCCCCTCCTGCCCCGACAGCCCTGCGCACACGCACCCGTCAGCCACCAATAAATACCACAGGAGTCGCGATACGCGCACGCAAAATGCTCCGAAAATTAAGAGCACTGATTGATGCGTGGTCTTATTTTAATTAGAACCAAAGTTGATCATTTATTTTATAGCTCGGCGATATAAACTTAACTTAGGTACTTAAAGTAGATAGTAGGTACTTTGTTATACAATTTAACTTATGTATAGGTGAATCAATGCAATGAAATAAGGAGCGGTGGTAGCTCAATGGTAAGGACACGCGCCTTTTAACCAAGGAGTGCGGGTTCAAACCCGGGCACGTACCTCTGGATTTTTTAAATCTATGTACGTATTTATACCACTAGCTCGACGGTGAGGGAAAACATCGTGATGAATCCTGCAAATTCCAATAACTTTGGATTTGTAACCATGATCCAAAAATTGTCTGGTTCCCCTATCTTAGGGTCACGAAGGTCAGATCGGCAGTCGCTTCAATGTAATTACCAGACTCGCTAAATCCTGGATCATGGTCTAAGCGGACCCGTCTAAGCACGGGACATAACGCTAGGAAGATGATGATAGGTGAATCAATGCGACTTTCTTCCAGCTTATTAATTATTTTTATATTTAAATTAATGTAATAATCGAATAGTACATCCTGCCTGTGGCCAAATATTCGGCGTAGTCAAATATGAGCCGAAGAACTTACCGATCCCCACGTCAGCAGTTTGGATCATGGACACGTCATTGGCGCCGTCACCGATCGCCAATGTGGTCACGCCCAACTCTTCCTTGACTGCCTGTAAGTAGATACACAACATTTGCCATTACGTTTGTTTTATTCGAATTTACTCACTTACAGAGACGAGAGCGGTGGTAGCTCAATAGTAAGGACACACGCCTCATAACCGAGGAGCGCGGGTTCAAACCCGAGCACGTACTTCTGGATTTGTTAAATCTATGTACGTATTTTTATACCACAAGCTCGGCGGTAAGGAAAAACATTTATACCTAACGATGATCCAAAAATTTTCTGGTTCCCCTATCTTAGGGTTACCAGACTTAGCTAAATTCTGAATCATGGTCTAAGCGGACCCCGTCTAAGCACAGAGCATAATGCTAGAAAGATGACGTCACTCTTACGAGACACATGGGCAATTCAACGAGCAGCGTCCGTCTGGTCTGGTCGCGCTAGAGGTGGTCTCACCTTGACGATGTACGCCTTCTGCAGCGGCGTGGCGCGGCAGCACAGCACGGCGGAGCAGCGCCGCGCCAGCGACAGGAAGGGCGCCACGAGGCCGGAGCGCCGGTCGAGGATGTACGTGAGCGTGCGCCCGTCCACCACCAGCGCGCGCCCGCCCGCGCGCTCGCCCGCGCCGCCCTCCAGGTAGCTCTTGATCGTCGACTCCGCGTGTTCCTGTGCGTGCGATTATATTTGGACATCGTTTCACAAACACACGTTTTTAGAAAGTGATTCTAGTGATAGACAGTCGGATATTAAAGAATCTTCATTTTCAGTCCTCAAGTAAGGTAAGATTTCAAGTAATTTCATGACCGTAGCTTTAAAAAAGAGGAAGTGATGGAACATCGGGAGACGCGCGCACACGGACAGTTGACTACATCAGTTATACAGACGCATTTGCGCACGCGCATTGAAGGTACCTTGTCCCTGGACATGAGGTGCAGCAGACGGTCGCTTTGCGAGAACAGCGCGGCGGAGTAGGCGATGTTGATGGCGGTCTCGGGCTTGTCGCCTGTGAGCACCCACACGACGATGCCGGCGTCCAGCAGCGCGCGCACGGTGCGCGGCACGGCCTCCTGCAGCCGGTCCTCCACGCCCGTCGCGCCCACCAGCAACAGCGCGCTCTCCAGCCGCGCCAGCGAGTCACGAATTCGCTTCTCGCGACCTATAGAAAACCTTCACTTTAGCTCGATAAGCTTATTTGTTTTGGAGGATTCCGATATCTCAAAAGAAAAAAAAGGACTTCCCAACAGGAACAGGAAGTGATATAATTAGATTTCTTTTTCAAGTCATATTACATGACAGGACAGAGACAAAAAGGCTCATTTCACCGTTGAAGCAGAATATTGAAAGTTAGAACGTGCCTATGACATTTTTAACATATAAAGGGAAACATTCGAAAACTGAAAATTTTTTTTTTCTTGTATCATACCTACTTGATCCGCTCTCGTATAAATATGCTTAAAATAAAGTTGATCTGTGTACATGACTGTACAGAATGTTCGATACTTTTACGATGACCACATATACTCGTACATATTATATTATGTACAACAAATTATTATTTCATTTCATTATGTAATAAATGGTGTAACTGTGACGTACGGTCTTGTCACCCTCCTCATTGGTAAGTTTTCAGAACAAACTGACATGCTGTCAACAAAGAGCCAATAGTAACAGTGATAAGACCACGAGACTCGCTCATGCTATTTGGCTCTTTTTGTATTTTTGAAAACCCTCAATTAGCATGTTATCATTTAAACAGAAAACAAATTCAAATAACAAAAATACGTATAAAATACAAAGCTGCAAGAAAATCATAAAGCTCTTCATTAAACATTAGTCCCGAATTTATTAGAACGACTACATAACCATACATATTACAGAAACAGCCGCATCTATTTACAGAAACGGGAGCAAACTGTGAAACCGGCAGAAACACGCGGAAAATAATAGCTCTAATCCTGTTGCAGTCTATTTTGAAACCAATTTCTCGCGTGATAGAGTGCAGAGTGCACCGACAGAGCCTGTCACATTGACCCGATTCGGTGGCGAGTGGCGCATGCAAGATGATGGTGTTATGTGAGGTGCGCCTCACTCGCACGTCTAAAGCCGCGTTTCCACCAGAGATGTGCGAGGTAACTGAGCGATGTGGAGATGCTGGCAGAGATGTGGTAGGCTACCGCGGAGCGGTGTGAGGATGAGTAGCAACGGTGGGAAAAGGTGCGGCGGTGAGCGTTGCGAGGATGCACAGGGGGTCCTTGGGTATGTCAAGTAAAATAAAATAAATTCTCCAAACTGATACACCAATTCCCTAGTTCTAAACTAAGCTCATGCTTGTGCTATAGTTACTAAGTGAACGGATAGACATACTCAAATACGTTTATAAACATCAACTCGAATACAAATGTCTATGTTCATCACACAAAAAATTGGTCCCTAACGAGATTCAAACCCGCGACCCTTGGTCTCGTGGCCAGAGTCTCTGACCGTTCGACCAACGGGCCATGCTAGTCTAATCTTGTGACCAGAGTCTAGCAATGTCTCGCTCGCCTCCACCCCTAGCCCACATCCCTCGCTTGTTTGTTCGTATAAAAACTTCGCTCTGCTAAGCCGTTTCCACAAGAGCTCCGCTGAGCGAGGCTAGCTTAATGAAGCGACGCTAACGATTCTCAGCAACACATTCCTCGCTGCGCATCCATGCACATCTCTGATGAAGACGCCGCCTAACTGGCGTTTTGGCCACGGTTCAAGTTCACGATCGACTTTACACGGTTTACTTCACGTTCCGGGCATCCCGTTTCCGATTGGCGATCGTTTACATTAAATTGACACAACGAATTCCACCAATAGAAACATTTGGTTTTCGTAATAGCGAGGCACAGATGATGGAATTAGATTGAGCGGAGCGTAGAAGTCGCACAATGATGGGTCGTCGATACCGATCCATCTGTTTCTCAGATATCTTCAGACATATATTCAATGTTAACATGGATACATACGTGGCATACTTAACAAATAACCTATCAAAGACATTAAAATATAAAGTTCTTAACATTTTAAACATTTACCAGTGATGTTATTTGTTTTTATGCTAAATGTGATTGAATGAATTCACAACCAAGATTTTCACGGTGTCTTCGTGAATACCACCTAAATTCTAGCGAAAAACACTGAGCTCGCCAGGCGAGTCGTCGGCACTGGTATACAACTTAGGTGAACTCTCCGGGTGACTCGATGTCGCTGAACATTTAATACGATTGGCTGCAAATTTATTCACAAACAACTTTTTTTGATATTGAAAGTCATGCGCTCTCAGGACTTACAGAGAAATATATAGAAAGAGATAGAGAGAGAAGAAAGATTGTGTGCGTGAGAGGAAAAGAAAACGTGATAGAGAAGAAAAAGAGAGAAAAGAAAGACAAAAAGAAGGAGAGTAGTGGCACTTATATTGCTAGCACCTCATCCAAAATCCTCCTTACCTTCGCCGATCTCGGAAGCCCTCACATGCCCCGCTAGCCACTCCTCCCACAGCGCCGGCTGCATGGTGCGCTTGGCCATGACGAGCGTGCGCAGGCCGGCGCGCGAGTACTCGGACAGCAGCGCGCGCGTGCGCTCGTACGCGGCCGCCTCCGCCGAGCCGGCGCGCATCGGCGCCAGCGCGCCCAGCACCGTGCTGTCCGCGCCCTTCACGTACAGCACCACCTGGAGTGCGATACGGACTGCGTTCAGCTGTGCTATGTTAACGGGGATTACTTAATTAAAACGTTTTAGAGAAGCTTATTTATTTTTATATCTATACAGATAGATAAAACTGAGGTGTGGTTTGTTATGTCAGAATAACAGCTTATTATTACTGAATGTATATGGGGTACTTAAAATATAAAAATATTTTTTGACATTTTGTCATAAAGAATGAATACCTGGAATGTTTATTCCGGGAGTCTCTTTCATGTGACTTTCATTGGTATACAACTGGTGGTAGATTTCTTTTATTAAAAAAAAGAATAAGGTAACTTTTGCTTGTTAAATTCCATGTGGGCGAAGTAGCGACAGACGCCAGTTCTATATAAATAAACAAAAAAATGTGATCTACTATGACAAAATGATATATTCGAAGGACATCGTTTATATAAACGTCACACATTATTTGTTACGATAATCTGGATGCCTTAAAATAGTGACTTCTATGTATAAGTACATATTAGATTGAAGTCCGGAAATTACCTAACCAATAATTACTGCCAGCCCACACCACACCGATCTTGACTTTAAGGTTGATTGTTTGGACGCGATATAAAGGTCGAATTTAATGCCGTCATGTAAATACGTATCCGGCATTTAAAAATATAGAGATATTATCTTCATAGCCCTTTGACCTAACATTTCATTATTACCTATCCGACATCTCACACAATGATTGGAATCCCGTAATACGTAAAGCATGTCATAAACCCTGACCTACGTGGAGGCATGTAAGATAGAATTAATTCGTTCACGCTTTCGGGAACACACTAAAGGACAGGGTGACTGTGGCCACTGGCACGGCGGAGATAAGAGCGAGAGCGGGCGTCAATAAAACTTTCGTATGTCGTATTAAATTTTTTATCATTCTGCTCCACTGTGATTAGAGAACGTAACTATAGGACGCTGTTGCACGTTTCGGGATGGACCAAAGTATACGGTTCAGACTAATGTCTGATTGCGGGCATCATATGTATGTAAAACACTAGTTTCTCGCTCGCAATCCCCTAAAGAGTAGGAGTCCAACGAGTAATAAGTTCTTAAAACCCCTATTAGACACAAATAAAATTGGGCAAGATATAAAATAAAATTGTTGAAAAGTAGTGACATGTAGGTAGCTCGTGGTCTACATAATCACAAACCCCATACCCAGCACACCATTAGTCGTCCTTTTCGATGTGATAAGAAAGGAGCATAGTTACTAACTAACTAACTAATTAAACTTCACGTCACTTCCCTAGCGGGGTAGGCAGAGAGAACCGAACGCCATGTGGCACGATCCTTACACACCTCACTCCCCTCTTCAACATTCATAATCCTTTTCATACAAGCTCTACGGTTTTTATGACTTCTAACATCACCTTCTTTTAATACACGACCAATCTGATCGTGGTAGGTGAGCCTGGGCCTTCCGCGGCTCCTACATCCTTCCACTTTCGCATTGTATAGCCAATCTGATTGACTGTTTGGTCAATCTTTCGTCATCCATTCTTTCCACATGTCCGAACCACCGGAGCATGCCTCTTCATATCTTTACTCCGACGCTGTCCTTCATACCGACTCTCTTACTTACATCATCATTCCGAACGCAGTACACAGGAGCATAGTTGATACATATTATTGGCCCACGACCAATATAAATAAATAAATATCAGACTACATCACATACATTGTTCTGACTCTGAGGTAAGTAGCTTAAGCACTTATGTCACGGACATCAGAAACAACAGTGGTATTACAAATATATACTTAAATATTGGATATTAATACCCAGACACAGATCAAATACAAGTATACACCATACGAATGTTTGTCCTGGGTGGGGATCGAACCTAAAACTCCTGGCGCATAGGGCAGGGTCACTAACGAATGCGCCATCGAGCTTGTCAATAGGAGCATAGTGCTTTTTGTGCGCGAATAAGCTTCCGCCTTCCGTGTTGTAACTGATTGATACACCTGTTCGAGTGTAACGAGCACGGTTAGAATTGAAGCGTTAAATGTGGCGTGCGAATTAGGGCGTATTTGGGTCATTCTCAACAATCTCGACCCCCTACCTAATTACAGTTTCGAACACTTACAGAATTTACTTAAAGTCTCCTTTGAAACACAAGCATAAGTAAATGAATTGTACATTTACATTTATTTACTATTGTTTATACTTCAATAAAGCAACGGATATAAAATTTCGCGACTGTTATTAGGCAGGGATCGAGTTTGTCGAAAATGGCGCATATCGACACAAACTCATACGTGTGCAAAAGACCTTAAAATCTTACTGGCCAAATTGCGTTACAGCCCTTCGTCCCACGCTGTGTCATGGTACTAATTATGAAATGGGATTTATTGCTCTCATAATATATGTCACACGTGTAGACGGAACTGTGAGCTGATCAAAAATATGAGTTTATAGTCAGTCGCTAATTCTTGTAAATGGATGTTTGGCAATTACTTTACGCGTTTACGGTGTCAATTAAAGACGGGCTTTTAATTCAACATATATTGTGTAGAATCACGTGGAATAGTCATATGCAATTGGCTAAGGGTAGCCAATGTAATGTCTTCGAAATCCGGCTCGAGCTAGTCTATCAATGTCTCAATCAAAATTACTTAAGGGTAAGTAAATTTGATTGATACATTTCAGGCAAAGTAAGTACTCGTATAAAAAACCTCAGTTAAACTCCTCCTTAATATAAATTCTTGATTCGCCACTGTTTTTTTATTTATATTTCTTTATTAGTGTACTACGAAGGGTGATTACCCAATGGACATTCTTTTTGTGGCTCAGGTCCTAAACTACTACACCTCTGAGGGCATGTCATCGTAATCGAAAAAATAACGTTTACCTTTATGTCAAATAACGACAAAACTAGCTCAGCCTTAGTGGATGATTTTGTTATAAACAATACATATTCTATTTACTAAATATTAATGTGTCGGCGAATTGTGGCAACACACCTATACTTGGTAATGTGAAGTTGATGAACAATCCATTTACATCATTCATATTAAACGTATGCTTCTATATTCTATAATTTGTATGATATAATCATTGTTAGACGTCAATCTGCGCCTTTGATATACTCAACTAACTGTAATTAGAGATGAATTCAAACTTAACACATAACTGAAAATTATTAATATATAGGTATCCTAAATACGGAAGGATTTGTAAACTAACTAACTTAACTTCACGCCATTGCCCTAGCGGGGCAGGCAGAGAGAACTGAACGTACACCTCCACCTTACACAACTCACTTGCTACTTCAACATTCATAATCCTTTTCATACAAGCTCTACGGTTTATTGGCTCTGGCTCCTAACATCAGGATTGATTTAACGATTTGTAAACGATGTCAAAATCCCAATTTGCAATAAAACTATCCGATTCTGACTATGAAACAATAAACTACAGACAACACTACTCAGTATGAGACATGTCCTCATCTACCAATTTACCACAAATTTGAAATAAAGCCGTTTTAAATGTAGTTATTATTAAATTAATAGGGGATATCAATGAGGCCAGCTTTTCATAGCTGGCCCGCGACAGGGGGCGGGGGCGATTAGTGGGTAGTGGGGATGTAATTCAAGAATGACGCGAGAGGTACGATGGAGCAAATTTATTTTTAATGTTCATGCAAAATAGCCAATCAGCTGATCTACTTTTGTATGGAAGATAAAAAAAAATTTTTGCTCATTTTTTTTAATCTTTAAATTGGTGGTTCCTTAGAACAATGAGCTAAATAAGTAGGTCAGAGATTTCGCCCATATGTACTTGCTAAAATAATCTTGTATATTTGTAATACAACTGTTGTTTCTTATATCAGTCACACAGGTGCTTAAGCTACTTACCTCAGAGTCAATGTATGTGATGTTAAAATATATATCAGACTGTTATTTTTTTATATTTATTTTGGTAATATATTGGCAATCTTACCTGTCCATTGGGCGTGCGGATGGCGACGGACATGCACTTGCGGTTGGAGTCGAACTGCTGCACGCGCAGCACCTTGAGCCGCGAGAGGTCGCCGCGCACGCCCACCTCCACGTCGTCGGGCGAGCGCGCGCGCAGCTCGTAGCCGTACGCCAGCGCCGCCTCGGCCAGCGCCAGCTCGTCGGGGCTCTCCGCCTCGTACCGGGCGAACTGATCGGAACAGAACATGCCGAATATATTATATATAACGAAATATATAATATATAAAGGAATGTATATATATTTATTGATTTATAAGTTTTGGTATGGCTAAGGCTGTTTTTACACTACAGATATGCGCGAATGTGTAGCGAGGGATGTGTTTGTTAAGAGCCAATAAAATCGATGCCGATACTCTTTTACGAACTAACAACGAATTCAAATAAAGTATTACATCTAGATTCGCCTTGGATTAACAACAACAAATATTAAACGTCCTCACAATTCCAAAACCTAATAAAGATTATCCACTTTTGAGAAAATATGTTTGTTATTTTTAATACAACGACCCGGACAACACACTACACGGCAATAGTGCTTACTTAATTAAATGTTTATACCGTGACACAATTAGTTCCGCAATTTAGTTGCCAGCTGTGAAGTGTTAGGATAGATAATTTTTTGCGATAGTTCTACTTGAATTCCCTTTCACAATTTGTTTAACATAAACACATTTATCAATCAAAAATTCTCTTCTCTCTTAATTCTATTAGATATGTTATTTAGCTTGCTAGTTTTGATAATTAGCAAAAATATGAATTAAACGTTTTATTATTATTAATAGACCACTTTCCGAATCAATCGTAAAACCATTTTGAATCAACTTTCGAAATCACGACTTATAAGCATTTCATTGAAATCTAAATACTTTTAGATGTATAGATTTCAACAATATATTGACTGAACTGACTATATATATATGCGAATGTACAGAGATTATTTTACGATATTCTCTATATTTCACAGACAACAGCATAAATCCATACTTAGATCTTTAAAAGTCTAGCGATACATGTTTGAATTCGAACCTCATCCAATGCGGTTGCGTTTCATTCAGAAGGGACATTTTCATAGCGATAATGATTATGGTCCAGTCAGTCCTAATCAGTTGCAATGTTGTGCGTTGGCCACGTCATGCCATGTGGCTATCGGCTGCTGTCAACATGGTGCAACGTGTTTATTATAAAAACCCATAACTGGCGCATCGTCAGTTGCACCATCAACAATCAATGTTACCAGATATTATATACAATCGAATTGAGAAACTTTGTAACACTATCGTATTACATTTGTTTTCAAATAATGTCAACATAACTAATCATTTGACAACTTTTTGTGTATTGTTAAAGCGCAGCAATTCCATAAATTGTGTGTAATTTTTTGTAGCTATACATTATCGAAGAGCTTTTTTAAGTTATCTCTACACATTAACTAACTAACTAAACTTCACGCCACTTCCCTAGCGGGGTAGGCAGACTATAGTTACAATAATCTAGAAAAAATATACTCTTTAACGGTACAAGTCGAAAATTCAGACAACACAGCCAACAAAATGTAATAAAAGAATTACTTTGGCATTCATAATAATTAAGAAACGATTTCATACTTTTTTTAGGTAAAAGTTATTAAAATACTTTGTACTTAAAATATAATCATTAACAAGATATAAAATATTTGAGAGTAATAAATAAAAAGGTCGGAAACCTTCAGGGATCCAGACAAGACGCTGTTTAGAAGTATACAAGTAGCATACCTGTTGTTCGGTGGACGTACTGGGCTCGCTATGTTCTTCATCCCTGCTGCTGCCAAAGGGCAGCTTCGGCAGGCGCAAGCGCAGCGGCGAGGTGTTGGACGGCGGCGGCGATGGGGTCGTCGACCTGGACTCTGTCAGCCTGGCGTATCTGACAATAAGAGCAATGAGCATTGTGATACGAGAACAACGGCTATCATAGGGAACAGCGAGCAATAGCAGTATTTAAACGGAAATGTCCTAACAGTTTATATTGTATTACGAACGTATTACAATTAACATTTGTCCCATGTTGGTCGGGGACTAAAAATGAAAGTGCCAACTGTGTTTCTTGTCTAGCATGTCGCAAAAGCAACTAACGGTGTATTGAGTACATTGCGTTTGAGATTGATAGGCGAAGAGCTAGCCACTAGTCACTTCTTTTTCACAAATTTTCAACTAACCCAACTCAACTTTGTTATTTTAGCTAAATGTGGTTTAAGCAGCTTTATTGATCCTTAGACTATGCGTATCCCCCTTCGGGGATTTTGAGCGTGATGATATGATGCAATTAACATGACTTGATTGACCATTGGTAACGAATCAATTATCGGCATATGACTAATAGTGATACAGTTGTCTAAAGGATTCATAATAATTGTCTGATTGGACGTTTTGTGTCGCCAATGCAGTCGATTTCATATATTTAGTTCGGTGCCATTTACATTACAAATGTAATACGGATTGCATATTACTAATATAGACGCCACAGAAATAAATGAATGATGATTTCTGATGTGTCACGACACTACTCGTCACGTCACGTCACGTTACGTTAAACAAATACAAATACTTTAACTAAGAAATGAGTTCATATTACTAATTTACCTATATTCCAATAAAGTCTGGGCCGAAGGATAGAATAAATAATACATATCATCATGCCCGTAATCCACTAAGGGGCCGGCAGGGTCAAAGGGGCAGCAAGACCCTTTAACCACTTTTTCCAAAAATGATACTGGGTTAGGTTACACGGAAAGTTCCAAAGTTCCCTAGTTCCAAACTAAGCTATGCTTGTACCATGGATACCAGGCGAACGGATAGACACATACTTAAATACGTTTATAAACATCCACGACTCGAGTACAAATGTCCATGTTCATAATACGAAATATTTGCCCCTAGCGGGATTCGAACCCGCGACCCTTGGTTTCGTGGCCAGGGTCTCTGATCACTCGACGAACGGGCCAGTCAAATTGTGCGGTCACAAGGTGGAAGGCTGACATGTTTTGAAGCAGACAATCAGTGTTTGTCCTTGGAAAATATGAAACGTAACCTCGTTTTCCATTGACAAAGTATTAGTACATAATGTCACATGAAATGTCCTGTGACCCAGCTGACGGGCAAGTCAACTCAGTTATAAGGTGATAGATTAATCACTTTCGTAGTCACGTAATCATCAAATGTTATTTGCCTACACCGCCACAATATTTGGATTGAATGTGCTTACAAAGTAAATTTTGATTAGCAGTAATCTAAAAACTGGCAAAGTGCCAGTTGAGCTCCCATTTATAGGGTTCTGTAATAAACACTCTATCTATGATAATTTCTAGCGTCTTCTTATATTAATAAGTAGACGTTAAAAAACCTTTTTTTATTATTTCCAATCCTTTTTTATTATTGGGCCCAATTAAAATCTTTATTTATTTTAATTATTTTTTGTTGTGGTTGTACACTTACACGTGGAATCTTAATGTAATAATATTTTTATTATAATCAGAATTGTTTTCAGCCAAAGTATAGGTACAATTCAATGCGATATACATATGAGCATGTATAACTGTAATTGAATAACATATTTATGGCAGGAGCTATTACTTACAACTTGTGCCGCAAAATAACTAAATATATAGAATATATAGTAGAAAATTTTAATAACTGAAAATTAAAATTCTGTAATTTAACTAGATACTTACTGGATTTTCAAGGCCTAGTTTGGGAACCTCTGGTTAGTTATATTAATCTGTGCGTCTGGTAACAATGTGATAAAGTTTTTTCTTTTTTTGGACGTATTAATAGTTGTTATACGTTATATTTGTTCTGGCAATAAAATAATTTTTTTCAATTGATCACACCTTACACGTAATTATATAAAATTGGTTTTGAGCAAATCAACATAATCAATTCTAATTATCTAATAAATTAATAGAGTTATTTTTTATTACTTTATATTACGTATATATTAATGAAACTTTCCAGTTACAATTATAAGACAGAGCCACGCGGGCACCGCACGCTTGCTGCGCTTTGAGTCACCCGTGGGTTGGTTAAGGGAAACCCATTTAGTACCTCATTGTTACACATGTTTATAGTATTACTAAACGACGTTTGGTTTACAAGTGCTTCATCATTACTCATTAGCTTATGCTCTGCTGATCTTGCAGGTTGCCAAAGAGGCCGATTATGCAAGTAAGTAAAGAGGATATCTTCTTTTGGGAACTTTATTTCATATATCAGTGGTCTCTCGCTTTGCCCATGTTGGTCTAGCACTCAATAATGAACCAATGGTGTCCCTTACAAGCATTTCGTAAAAGATGACTAATGGTGTAACGGGTGGAGGGTTATCGAAGTGTTTTTTTTGCTGAATCAGCTTTAAGGAGCTTGTCGCTCCTTGAACTACCTGAACTACCTTTTTGGGTAGTGCAGGCGTGAAGGTATGTACGTACATACATACATAACATAGCTAGGAAAGTGACGTGAAGTTTAGTTACATACATAACATCACGCCCGTAGTCCCCTTGTTGCCCCTTTAACCACATTCAGCCAAAAATAAAACATTGCTGGGTTAGATAGAAAAAAATTGAAAAGTAGTAACAAGTGGCTACAACTTAATAGTTTAGTTTAGAGGTGAACGCGTAACAAACAAACTCGCATTCGTACTTAAAATATTAGTTAGGATTGGTGATATGGCGAGATACTGACTTGTCGTTGGAGCGCAAGGTGCCGTTGGAGCGCGAGGTCTTCTGCACTTGCTCCGAGGAGGTGGAGCCGCTTAGCTGCATGGTGTCCACGTGCGGCTGGCTCACCACCACTGTGTTGCACACCGCCAGGATCAGCAGGAACTCGCGGACCTGCAATGGGAACTCACTTAACGAACAGGGAATCTGTGACATGCAATGATTTCTTAAGATATGTATGTCATACGCTTACATTTCAAACCAAAAAAATGTGCCTAACCCAGCCGCAAATCATAAACACGTTCTATACTCGTTAATATATTTCACTAAATTGGCAAATAAATTAGAAAAAGACAGCCAAATCTCACCCGTGTGTCGAACGTCAGCCTGACTGGCTGGATGTTGTCTTTAAAAAAGACCGCTTATGGCATATCATACCTGCCTATTATTTACTTATTTTTAATATCATTGGTAACATGGCAGTACCTTCTTCATAAATGATAGAGGCAAAAAAATCACGTCTGTTGTATGGGAGCCCCCCCCTTGAATATTTATTTTATTTTTATTTGATTATTTACTTTTAAAGTGTATATACAACTAAATATTCTGTAAATATTTCAAGCGTCTACCTGTTGCCGTTATTAATATCAAGCAAAAAACGACCAAAAAACGACCATAATATCACGCAACCCCCCCAAATATTTATTTTATTCTGTTTTTAGTATTTGTTGTTACAGCGGCAACAGTAATAGATTATCTGTAAAAAATTCAACTGTCTAACTATCACGGTTCATGAGATACAGTCTGGTGACGGGCGGACAGTGGAGTCTTAGTAATAAGGTCCCGTTTTACCCTTTGGGTAAGGAACCCTAAAAACAAAATAATAGAAATAGTTGATACGGTTTTTTTTTTGTCGTAAATCGAATTATTGTAGTCATGATTTAGCGAATCTGGTTATAGGAATAACGTCCACAGAAACTCCGTAGGCTTAAAATATGGGACCCAGGCAAAATGTATGATATAGATAGTTGTTTAAATCTGCAGGAGCTCCACGTATTTTGGAGAAAAAACAAAACACATTTGACAAATCTTATAGTCCTGGAAATTTAACAGCGCAACTTGGATAACACACTGTCTGGTGAGTCAATTAGGAAGTCATATAAAGAGGTTAGATAAATGAGATATACCATTATTAAGTAATAAAAGCAAATGTCTTTATGATTTTAATTATCATGCCTTAGTTCCGACGTAGATGTGTTAACGTGAATTCTGTCAAGGGTTTACCATACATTTTATTAACAGATGACACTGCAATTCAGCGACTCTTTTTAGTTTAAAAAACGAATGATAAGTCCGTTATTTAAAAAAGTGTAAATACACCATTTTCGCCATAATAATATGGCGAAAACTTATTTCAAAACAGGTGATATAACAATTCATTAAAATAATTGAAAAATATGATAGTCGTTATCGTAATAGCCTGTCATTTTACGACTGTGGATCATGATAAAAGGATTTCCAGCTAGTCTTATCCAATTATAATAAATTTAAACATTATGTGAGGTATTCTTCTTCTGATAAATACATGATATGCATTCATTTTACTAAGAACACTCACAAGACGATTTGTTGCTTTAAAAATAATATAAAAATCTATTATTGGTAATTCATCAATTTAAATATTACTGGATTGAAATACTGACAACTCACCACCATGATGTACCAATATATGTATAAATAAAGAAAAATGTATTATAACATATAAACGTAGATATTTTTTTTACATTATTTTTCATACCCAATTAAGGAATCGGTTCAGCCGTACCGTAAAAACGTAACACACAGATACGTAATAATTATATTCGTACTACTACATTGAATAGAATTGAATAGTGTCTAATAATAAAAAATTACCGTAGAGCGTGTATGAAAATACTTATGAATGTCAAAGAAGCGAGTGTGCTTTACCTTTTGCGTGTGTTGTGCGTCGTTGTTGTCGAGTAGATGCTGGAGCATGCGGCGGTTGGGCGACACGCTGGTGACGGGCGTGACGATGGGCGGCAGCTCGGGCGACGGCTCGGCCGGCGGGCCCGGCGGGTGGTCGTAGTCCACGCCGCTCACCGTGCACCGCCTGAACACCATCTTGTTCTCCGTCAGCGTGCCCGTCTTGTCGCTGAACAGGTAGTTGATCTGGCCCAGCTCCTCGGTGATGTTCAGCGCGCGGCACTCCACTCGCGTGTTCGTCTCCGGGTCGTACATCTCCACATCCTGGTGTATGTGATACACTTGCAGCAGCTTCGTCATCTCGATCGTCACATAAAGGGACACCGGGATCATCACTTGAAGCACTATAATGTACGTCCAGAATATGAGCAGACCCTCGTAGGCGGGTTTTCCTGTCTGCGGCAAAAACGGGATCATATCCACTACTGACGTACTGTAGCGGTCCAGCCACACTTTGCAACCGACGGCGCCGGCACAGCAAAGGAATAGCAACACCAAGACGCACCATATGACGTCTGTATTCATTTTTCTCTCCAAGCCTGAACATTTATATCTTGGTCCACCGTTATTCAACATAGCTTTGGTTTCGTGCCCTGCGTACACCACAATACCTTCTACGTAATCAGTGTTTTTGATCAAACAATCTCTTAGAAGGAGATTTTCGGAGTTGAGCGGCACTCTAGTCCCGTTTGGATGTGATATCGTGCCATTAAACCGATATATTTTGGTAGACGGACGTTCTACCTCCACTGAACTTCTAAATTTGAGAGGATTGAATTCCATTTGCTGAAAAGAAAAAGGACGTCGTGAAATGAATACAAATGGTAATTTAATTCACAGAGCAGCAAGAAAATTGGATTCCGGACTAGCACTTTTATAAATTACCCGTACCTGTCACTATATTTGAATTGAAATATCAGAGAAAGTTATTCTCACGGTCTGTTTCTTGGAACGAACCATTCATAATAGTTAACAAAATCTTCAGATTGCTATGATGCCTATTACGTTATGAAAGTGCTACCTATTCAACGTCATTTGCAATTGTAGAAATTAGGTTAAAGTTTCGTGCTATTGATATTGTCAATTTAAGTCCCGGGGGACCAAATTTAGTAGTTTATGTAGACGTTTCTGATCTCTGACCCAGACCGCAAAACCGATAATGGTAAACGTTCAAGTGACAAACAGAATTTTTTTATTGAGTCATGAATTTTTAGAAAACCTATTTTAATATCTGTACACAGAGCGCACGAATACATTTTTATTTCGGAGCTAGGGAATTGGTGTGCTAGTCTGAACAGTTGACTTATTTATCTATACTAATATTATAAAGGGAAAAGATTTGATTGTTTATTTGTATCGAATAGGCTCCGAAACTACTGGACCGATTCGAATAATTCTTTCACTAATGGAAAGCTACTTTATCAGCGAGTAACATAGGCTATATTTTATCCCCGTATTCCCACGGGAACGGAAACTACGCGGGTGAAACCGTGGAGTGCTGCCATTTATTAATATTATAAATATTTATTCACATATTATGTACTACGTATATTCTAATATGGGTAATTCCCCAAGAAGATAATATCACATAACAAAGAACACACGTGTAAAGGGTTCATAGCATTAGGTAACTCGGGCAAAACAAATAGTGATAGGTGTTTAGTTGCGTGAAGATGTAGGTCAATGGAGTGCGATGACGTCACGGACACGAGGTGCCTACGAGCGTACGTATCTTCAGTGGCATAGCTATCTAGCTATGCCACTGAAGTTTTTTTGTCCCCAGGTCAAAGGGACCCGACGCAAAAAAAGAAACTGGGGACCATGGGCATACGCAACTTTTGTTCCGGATGGGGAGGGCTTTCAAAAAATGTTTCTTAGTACGGGATGGAGGGGGGGGGGGGGGGGGGGAAAGCCAGAAACCGGAGCCTGCTATTCAGGTTTAGGGGCCCCGGGGCACTGCCCCGCCTTGCCCCTGGGTAGCTGAGCCCCCGCGTACCTTATCTCGGAAGCCGGGCGCGACGATGCGCTGCTTCAGGTTGGTCTCCCCGTCCAGGTTGCAGGTGTCGAGGTAGCAGATGCCCAGCGTGTTGGACGAGTGCAGCAGCACCATGTCGGCCGGCACCGACTCGTTGTTCGACAGATGCACTAGGTCGCCCACTCGTACGTCTCGCCATTTCACTCTAACGTACCGTTCCGCTGATCTGTTGGAGAAACATTATAATGAGTCATACTCAATCTCTCAATTCTAGTCTTAGTTATAGTAGCCTATAGTCAGATTAGTAAAAAACAAATCAGCTGATATACAGTCGTTGTGTTATTCATAGAACGATTACTCTATTAGTGTTATAATTGTGTGCTCGAAGATATCTATAATAACATAATGAGATTGGTGCTGCAAATTCGAGTAGTTACTGAATAGCTCGGTTGCGGAAAGGATAATTTTATTACAATTAATGGCATATAAATGTGCGTGACCGCAGACTTGTTATTGACAGGGGCAAAATTGTTAGCCTAATCTCCGTTTTTTCCTTACAACAGTACATCGTCGGCGCGATGTTATTTGCAACGAGTTGCCAGGCTCGTTTGATAACGAAGCAACAGGTCACGAATCGCGAGTGGTTGAACGCCGACAAACGGTGCACGGAGCGAAAGTGATTTACAAATTGATGCCTTCATTAAATGTGACGTGCACAAAGTAGGCAAGCGGTAATGTTTAGTCTATATCATTGTACATATGTATATTTATTATATTTTAACGCTTTTATCTCCGAGGTGGTAGGCACAGTCCTAGGAGCAATGAGCTCCTTAAACCACATCTAGTCAAACATCCAGTTGAATTAAACGGAAAAGTAGTGGCTAGCTCGTCGTCTACATAATCACTTAAGAAACACAGTTGGTTCATTATTTTCGAGTTCCAGACCAACATGGGGCCTGTAACATTGCCACAGACTAAAAAACATAACTTTGACATTGTTGTCCTAGTTGTATAACTGTAAATATCAGGCAAAATAAACCTAAAAGTAAATAAATATAATTTTCCATGTATCCTGTATGCACTCGTACGTGGAAATACAATGGTAAATAAATGTGTACATATAAACAAGTATACAAGTGACACATAACAATAATTTACCTACACATACTTGGTTATTTTGATACCTTAACTTGTGTGTAGCAGGTGATGGATAATATCGTTCTTTGCCATTAATGTTTGCACTACGATATCTGGTGACTTTTAAATTGTTATTACAGTTAATCATTTCTAACTGTAATTATTTTAAATTGTTATTACAGTTAATCATTTCTAGAGCGGTGGTAGCTCAATGGTAAGGACACGCGCCTCTTAACCAAGGAGTGCTGGTTCAAACCCGGGCACGTACCTCTGGATTTTTAAAATCTATGTACGTATTTATACCACTAGCTCGACGGTGAGGGAAAACATCGTGATGAAACCTGCAAATTCAAATAACTTTGGATTTGTAACCATGATCCAAAAATTGTCTGGTTCCCCTATCTTAGGGTTACGAAGGTCAGATAGGCAGTCGCTTCAATGTAATTACCAGACTCGCTAAATCCTGGATCATGGTCTAAGTGGACCCCGTCTAAACACGGGACATAACGCTAGGAAGATGATGAGTTAATCATTTCTAAGTATAATTAAAAAAATATATCTAGTTCTAAATATGTGATGCTACATGCCAGATGTACGTATATGTATAGCAGAGCCTAACTTGATGGTCCTGTAAGGTGCATATAGCTTGAAAGAGGGCAAGCCTATGTTGGAAAAACGCGTGCATTGTAAGACATGTTTTTATATAAGGCTTTTTGTCAAATTATGCTAATATCGAAAACGTCGAGCTTTGTAAACTTTTCCAAGTATCTCCTATTTATGCTATTTACAAAGTCGCAAATTGTACCAAGGAGTACCCCAACTCGAGTTCGCGCTTTAAACGATGGTGAAACAAACAGTTTTCTCGTAAAAGCGGAACGAACCGTGGACGTCCGTGACAGCCGACAGCTTAACTATGAAAGTAACAAATAATACAGATAAACCCCAATCATTCCAATATTGTTCTACAAGTATCTATAATTTAATGAACTCTTAGGAAATATACCTACGTGTCACTGTAAATTATGTTCGTACGTATATTTTACTTAGACATAGGTACGTAAAAATAAATTTAAATGGTAGACAAGACCGATGTGTGCGTATTACCCGTCATTTGTACTGGTGTAAAATTGAATAAATACGATTTCATTAGAGAAGACAATAATGGATTCACACGTCATGTACAATGGCATTTGCAGTGACGTAAAATTGAATACAATTTCATAAGAACAGACAATACAGGGTCAAACGTATTTGTTTTGATGTCAAATTTTGCACAACTCCATTACAGTTCAGCGTGTTTATAAAAGATTTCGTTTTTTATTACACTAATATGAATTCTAATAATATTATGAAAGCGATTTTGTGTGAAATGAATGTGGTTCAATCACGCATGCATACTCAACAGTTTAATAAGTATGAAACTTAGTGGATAATACCTATCTTAATGTCCACACAGATTATGTACTTTCATTTTGAACATAGGCAATCATTAGCGGTAAAATTACCCAACTTTGCGCTGACAAAGCCGTAAATGGGACTTTTCATGCTTTGACTAGCACAAAGCTCAATATTTAATTCGAATTTCTTCGTATGAATAGGTTCAGCCTTGTCATTTAATTTCTCATGACAATTTCCAACGGCAATTAGGTCTGTTTGCGGCGACCCTTTTTACGTCCGCCCATAAAGCGAAGTGAAAGGTCAACAAAGCTCTGTTTTCACTTGTGCGGGGATTAGTCATGGCCCACTTAGGGATCCTTTCGGATAGCGCACAGTCATCACGTCGGCATCGGCATTCTACGGCGCGCAAGATAAAACATAATTGAACACATTCTATATACATATTTGTTGCGAGTTTACAACATATGACGGCATGCGTAGAGAGTACTCGCGGACTTTTTTATGGTACATAGTACTACATTAGAGGGTAGCAATTTCTTTAATGCCAAATTATACTAAGTATACAAAAATATGGTCGTTTACGCCAGTGACTTTGCCTAGAACTTCAGAATTAAGTAAAAAAAAATATTATGTCTTATATGTAAGCCAGACCCATGTTTAACATGATTTAGTAGCTATCTGAACAAAACTAATAATAATATATCGGTATATCTAATCGTAATCGAGCGACATATGTATATATATACTAATATACAAACATTCACATTTGTAACATAAGAAGTAAGATAACGTGTTAGACTAAAATATTCTTAAAATATCTTATGTCGTACAATATAAATCCACAAGATTTCGTGAAATATTACAGTAATACGAATATAATCAATTATCTAGGCTATCTACGCACTTGGTCGAACTAAACTTGAGTAGGAAGTATCTGAAGAATCAGTAATCTTATCGTGGATGCGAAAATAGCTTAACTGTATCTCACATAATGAAGTCTTTTCATTCACTTCAGATAAGGAATTGATTACCTGTAACTGGTTGCGGAGATATGTCGGTAGAGCGGCCAAAATAATAAGTTGAGAACAGTCAAACTAAGATATTGGCATTGTGAAACTCAGATAGGATAAGATCATTATCGCTATGTAACAAATAACTAAACAGATTAGTAATTCTTAAAATTAAAATTAAAATACAGTAACTTTAAATCTACGTGAAATGTAAAATACAGCTAACTTTAAATGAACGTGAAATGTGAAATACAGTTAACTTTAAATGTGGAAATATTTTATCATGAACATATTAAATGAAGGCTCGCATGTGCCGTTGGACGCAATTTGACTCTCATTATCTATGAATGCTCCCGTCGACAGCATTACAAATTGTTTACTCGGCCAACAAACCGGAGCATTAGGAAAAGTGTGCGCATTCGATAAATCGATTTCGTTCCACACAAATACACCGAACAACTGGACTTATATAATTCAACAATTGGACAAATAATTCGATCATATTTTGAACAGAGCTGTAGTGAATAACTAGCGATAAACCGACTATTCATCCGGTCACTTTTACAATTTGTCTTAATCGCTGTTTAATTTACTTAAATATTCATCGCGTTCTATTGCCAGTCTAGACTGACATACTGACAGATAATTTAATAAGGAAATTTAGTTTCACAAATAAATTTAGAGCATTTGAACTAAAACCCCTAATAATTATCTAGGAAAAGCTTTACATAACGACTGTATAATGTAAAAAAATGCATTTTTGGATTTATTACACTGTTGCTACTGTGAAGTGGGACACCTATATCACTGATTAATTAAAACGCGACGAATCAGTGAAAACACGCAGTGGAGAAACCATTGGCTTCTCACAGCTGAGTAGTGGGCTAGTGGGCCAAGTCCGTGGTAAAATCATATCTATTTTTTTATTTATTTTAGCAAAGTTTTGGGGATTTATTACTCAGCTACTGCTACTGATTAGATAAGATTATTTAGTTTCTTTTTTTACAAAAAGTATAACTGTCACCATCTTCGGTTATCGTAGTAAACGATTACATCCTTTTAATTTTATTTTCAACTATAATGTGGTATAAGCAAGTACAAATTTATAGGGTTAGGCTATATTTATATTATAGTGTATAATAATTAGGATTTTTATAATATAATAAAGAACTACGATTTTCTATCCAAAGGCCTTAGGAAATTAAGGGACCTTTGAATCGAATGAAGAATTTATGACGGATATTAACGAGAATAATTACCGGAACTATAAAATATTACAAGTTGTTAAAACACACACAAACTATAAACGTAAACATACATACATAAATAAAATATATTTCGGTATTCCTTGAATACAATTTTGCCCGTGCAAACACTGCACGTGCCGAATATTGAGCTCTGTTCTCATGTTGCAAAGACAATTAATATTAATTACTTCGGCAATATTCATCTGTGTGGCTACACTATTCCAGAAGTTTATTACCTAGTTACATTAGTACGATCAACATTGTATCTCTCACTCTTGCTATTTGCCATCGATGATGTAATTTCGTCATCAAACGCGACAAAGATCCTTCAATACGATAAAGTACCACAAGTAAGTAAACTTGATGAATCACCGAGATGTGCGTACACGAAGGTTGCCGGTATAACCAGAAATTCCACTTACCATACTTCATACTAATAGTTCCTGTCCTTTGAAGGATTGGAACTTGAAACCTAAATACATCATAATTACCTATTATTATAAAGAGCGTTTAGCTTAAACTAACTTATATCTGGAACAGTATTTGTTTCTGAATGAAAGGTATTTTTTTATACAGATATACCTGATCTCAGATTAGAGACCTTTTGTTCAGTAATCTGAGTACCTGATAAACTGTTTTGATTTTTCTCCTGATCTTGGTTTAGGACTTACTCATTTTCGCATTTAAAATAGCAATCATGTTTGTGAAAATAAAGGCTGGATCGCGTGTGTTGAGAATCTTAACTAACTATCTTCACTCCAATTTCCTAACGGGGTAGGCAGAGCGAATAGTGTTTCTTACAAAACAAAAACTATTAAAACGGATCAAAAAAGGCATACCACATAATGACAGACTTTAAAGTCAAAGTTTAATATTGCTATTTACTTATTCGAATAAAAAAGCATAGTTACAGAAGAATAGGCATAAGACTAAAAACTATATGAGCGTCGCCGCGCACGCAAGCTAAGTAATATTAAAAAGAAAACATTTTAAGAAATTAGGTACTTTGTAGTAATACCGTAATCTAAATCATTATAAAAAATATCCATATGAATTATACGATCATTAAAATTATAAAATAAAACCATATCTATAAAAGTATGAATATAAAGATTAGTTGAAATAGCTTAAACACCGATGGCAGGACTTGATCAACCGCTTTTTATCCTATAATCCTTTTAATCATAAATATAAATATCAAGATGTTGATAGTTGTATGTTTTTATGCCTAGTCTAGCTTATACCTATTGCTCGCGTGGTACATCGATAAAACATAGCATATGTGTTATTCTTATGTATATGTTATACTATTGTAAAGTTTCACTAGAATCCATGCATTACTTTTTGCGTGAAAGAGTAACAAACATCCATCCATCCATTCATATATACATACATACTTTCGCGTTTATAATTTTAGTAAGATAAGAACCAATATTATACTAGTAATTATATTTTTCATTTCACGTAGGTATATAAAAATCTCGAGTCACGGTGTGTGTGCTCGAACTCCTCTGAAATGGCTCGAGCGATTTTAATATTTTTTTGTGCATTCGGTAGGTATAAGAATAGATCGTAAAGTGTCCCTTCTACCCCCACTCATAATTTCCACAAACAAAATGTTCCTACCCCTTTGGGGATTGCAAGCGTGAATTCGCATCAATTATATATGTAAAACTTTTAATATGTACTTAAAATACTTAATAAATTGCATAGCAGCCCTGCGTAGTATAAAATACTATTTAGACTGAGGGCAAGTACCTGAGAAACATATACTCGTATAATGTCATGTGTATTCAGCTTATTCTATGGACTTTATGAACCTTATCGTCAACATAAGATAAATTTTGTTGATAATACACGAGTTCCCGCGACTCTCAGTTTCGTAGCCAGGGCCTCTGACCAGAGGCCAGTCAATTTAACTGAAATTATAAATATATACGTGAAAAAAAAAAGTGTTAGGTAGATTAGTAGTTTGGTAAAAATAGGACATCAGAAATAAACTTTATGTTTAACTATGAATATGGATGGATTGGAAATAACACTTTTCTTAAGCACTTGTGTTTATTCTCAAGTGTGTGTGATGAAGTAAGTGGACTGTTCCCTATTGTATAATATTTATGTTTGTTTTTGCCAAAGAAAAACAAGAAAGATGAAATGTAGAAATAGTTATTAGAAATAAGTAAAAAACACACAGTTAAAAAAAATATTTATCAGTATGTTGAGTTTCGACAAGGTCAGTTGAAGAAATGTCGACTTTTATCTCGGTTAAACCACTACGATTGTAGGTATAGCGACAAGTAATACGTTTGATAGGATTGCGTGACGCGGCGCCTTATTACTAATCTACTACAACAATCCGACATGCAGCTAAGACTGTATAGCACAAGCAATGGAGGTCACCATTGCATAGAAATGTGTTTAATATAGACATGAAGACGACCATTACTGGTATAAAACAGTTCCAGTTTGTCTTGAGATCAATGCTATTATCTTGAGTTCACATACTTCGGAATCTTAACTGTTGCTGCATGCATAAAACAAGTTTATTTACTTTTGTAAGGAGTTTAATAAAATTTTTAACTCTAGGACACCGAATACATATACTATGTTAATGAAATAAATAATTTATATGATATTATTATTCAATGAAATCACATAGCGATAAACAATGTCAACTGATTTATAATGAATCAAATGCCGATTAGTAATAGTGGGGACTGCAACTTTATTTTAAGTCAGGAAACGCGGCTGATGCGATGGTGGTTACTATTAATTATAACCTTGAGATTTACTGCCATTGTACAAAATCGTAAAACTTTAAGGTCCATACATTTAAAATTTGAACTGATAAACAGATTAGTTAGAGAGCAACTAAAAAATGACAAACGTGAATAACGGAGTAATGCTTTCACTACAAGTTTATCAGGCCCCATCTCGAGTTTGCCGAGAGCGTTTGAAGTACACACACAAATGTGCCGCATCACAGTGAATGAAACCATAGAAATCATCAGATGGCGCGTGTCTGCGAGTAGTAAGATAAGGCCGGCATGACGTCCGTTCGCGGCGGCACGTCGCGGCCACGGGTCACTTTCTCCTAAAGATAAACACTCCGTATTAAGGTGAGGTGCGGCTAAACCGGCGGTCGGCGCCTCAGCTGAAGTATGTCGTCGTTACATCAGCAGTCAGTCGTGCCCACCACCAATGTTAAGGCCAGGCAGGCAGACGTCAGCCTCGGTGCCTCATTTAATATTGAAACCGAGTCGAAATGATTACTTTTAATTCGTTTAGTCATTAGCTGCTTATTATCTATAATTTTACTCATTTGTTACGCAAGCGTAACTGATTTGGCATGTGTTCATGATTCAAAATCTATTCATCCATATCCACATACTAGATTGTATGACACATTATTCTGGACACTTATGTAAAGTTTATAATAGCCCTTTGTCACTGCAACATTGATTCTTAAGTTTTATTGTAATAGAGTAGACCATATCGTAAAAGCAAATTATCAAGCCTTTATTTATGAATTTTGATATAAAATAAGTACCTATTGACAATATGGGAGTATTATATTCTGCATCAATATTGCAATTGCGACTATTTTATAATATGTGCAGTGTATATTTGTATGTGTGAGATAAACGATAGCATGAATAATAAACGCCTCTTTCTATGCCCTATAATATTTAGCAAAGATATTTGAAATATCCGAAAGTTAACATAAAAATGGTTATTCAAGAGTATGTCAGCTGCGGCTTGACCTAGGTCATGTCAAATGTGGTTTTCAACAAGTTTCAAATAGAATGACCGACATGTTCATTGGGTCTACTTACTTGTAACATTTGATTTGAAACCTCAGGGCAAAGTGTGAATATATTGCGATTAGTAATAGTCATATGGGTGTGACGTTATGTTTTCTGCAATCAAACTTAAAGTTAAATATTTTAATCTAAAGTATTTTTTATACTTAAGATAAGATCTCACAAAGCTTACCGATCTTCATTATTATACTACACTTCGCAGATCCCTCACCCCCTTAAAAAGTTACGTATTTTTTGGATGACCCCAAAAATACCTAAATATCTGTGCTAAGCCCTCCGAGGTCTCAATAATCTGTCACAGAACAAAGTCATAATGGCGCACCTCGTCCATACAGATACATTGCCGATCGATCTATCAAGGTCCACCGGTCTTTATTTTATGCAAGCCCTACTTGCGTGGGCTTTGATTGAATACGTGTCGTCATCCGATGACGTTCCTAACATCCTATGTTTTAGGTAAACAATCAAACCGCTCCCAGGTATTGTATCATTTTTTGCGTTTTAAACCTTACGCTTTAAATTGTTCAATTATGTACCAATAATTTTTATGAGATATATGTATAAAATATATTTAGTTTTTTAATGATTCATTCGCCTCGATTACGTAGTTCGTGTACTGAGTCTGCAATAATTTTCTGCAAGTAATAAAATTGCATTTAATATAATATAAAAAATGTGAAAAGCGTCGGCGTCTACATTTATTACATTTTATACTTAAACAGAAAAAACTCGTTCACGTAATCTTTTACTACGAAATCAAGTTTCCAAAACTATTGTCACTTATATATTTAACACGAAATTATACTTAATCACTTAATAGTACCGATACCGAGGTAACCGATCATGTTTTGACAGCTATTCAAAAGTACTTTAACCAACACGACATTCCATTGTTCTTGTCTAAATGAAACCCAGTAAAAAAGAAGAACAAATACCTACCATTTAGGCAGTCACAAAATATTTAAATACAAATTACCATTGTATATAATTTCATGAGTTCGTCTGCCTATACAACAGACAACCATTGATCACCATAATTTTGACACTCAATATTATTGGTTTTAGTGACGCGTGTACGACAATGAGCCATTATTGCTTATGTTAAAATTCTTAGCCATTGGTTTTGGTAAAGATAAGTTGCTAAGATGCTTTTGACCTCAATAAAATGTAAGAGATAATTTCAAAGATATTTTAGCTCCCACAGATAATATTTCGATGGACTGTACTCAGAGGCAGAAGTCATCAACCGGGATAATAGCTAGGTCACTAAACTCACAAATACAATATAAATAAATACATACTTTTTGTTTTCATGGATAGTATGTAAATATGTAAATAAATTTGTGTCATGTTCATACACGTCAGATCTCGATGCACATCAGCTTATAATAAGGTTAGGTTGACAACCTTTAGAACGCTGGAGATAAAAGCATTAACGGTACATTCCTGGGGTCCTGGGTTTATCCAGGAACCAGGAATGTGTTCGCGTTTACCCCAATTGTACTGGTAAGGGGAGGTATCCTACATGATAATTTACGCTTTCTAATGCTGGATACGACCTAGTAGGGGTTTGACTGTTTATAAATATATAAGTAACGAAAATATAATAAATACGTGATTTTTTTTAACACTTATATAAAACAATATGGCACGACAGCGCTCTTAATGTGACGTCATCAGCTGAACTTCAGCCTTTTATGTTTTGTGTTTATATTTATTAAATACACTTTTAATAAGGACAATAATACAATACTTTACCAATATATTATTATGCTACCAACCACATTGGAAACCGCGTAAGAGAAATTGATAACAATAATATCCTCCTAACGTATTTTGGTGACAGCGGCCAATCTCAACGAGGATTAGTTAACTACGCGGGAAATATTATAGTTCACAAGTGTCTGCACACAGGTGCACTCTCTGTTCATTGTTCGGTGCGACGGAGTCCCTTTATGACCGGAGAGAGGGCAGGCGCAGGACCAACGACTTAACGTGTTTTCCGTGGCCTGGCGGTTAAACCGCCAATTTCCTGACTCCGGGATGTTACAGAGTAATTTTAATATTGAAATACCCAGCCACAATTTTTTGGCCCGTCCCGGAATTTGAACCCAGGATTCCTTGGACCTTAGGCGGCGCATGCTACCACTAGACTAACAAGAGAAAATAATGTATGTTATGTATAACACACAACCAAAATGTTTAAGGTAAAGTGCCGTATAATTAAAGTGCCGACGCTGCTTAATGATAATAATAAACTGAGTTATACATACTCACTGTAATTACATTATATTAATTAAAATAATGCTTCTTGATGGCAGTGTTTAATTGCTGTTACTGTTTCGCGACGAACAGTGTCCGGTCCCTTATTTACGCGTACGTTTGATATGTTTTGATGAGACTTTAGTAACTATGTCGTACATAGTTAAGGCACAAATATCGTGAGCTACACTATCTTAACAAACTGTAATTAGCGTAAAACAATGGCGCGTGTCATTGTCTATTCCACTCTTATATTGTAACGTTTTATGTAATCACAGAATTGCCCTTTTCAATTGGATCTAATCATGCAATACGAAAAGTTGCAATCTTATGTTTCCGTCTTGCAACAACGGCTTGATGAAAATATTAATACTGTGATAGGGAGCAACTCTTTTATTTTATTTTATTTTAAGTCAATAAATAATAAATATTAGACTACATCACATACATTGATCTGACTCCGAGGTAAGTAGCTTATGCACTTTGTGTTGCAGATATTAGAAACAACAGTGGTATTACAAATATATACTTAAATATTGGATATTAACACCCAGACACAGAACAAACACAAGTATTCGCCATACGAATATTTGTCCTGGGTGGGGATCGAGCCCACAACACTTGGCGCATGGGACAGGGTCACTACCGAATGCGCCATCGAGCTTGTCTTTTTTATCTATAAAAACACATCGATAACAATTTGTCTGTAATTGAGGTAATTTTAAGTTAGATACTTATCTAACTACATCCAATACATTTATTTTGCATTAACGTATAGAATGTAACAGCAATTTCGTGGAGAATTCAAATCGAATCCCAATGTCTGCTATAAAAAGATACAACACGTTAAATCCGTTTGTGTCGAACGATTATCGAGTGCAAGGACGATGTAAGTCAAACAAAGTGAAAACAATGATTCGATTTAGCACATGCCATTGAAGTCATTGCAATTTGAGAAACTTCAATATAAAGTATCTGCAGTTATATTCATTGTTATCTACATAATTGATAATAAGGCGCATTTAAGCATTATGAATTCACATTTAGCTTTAAACGTGTTACATTATTAAAGGAACCGTGATAACAAAGTACGTACTCACTAATAAAATTGATGATTAATTCTATTGAGTGAAGTTAGGTAGTTACAAATATGTGCTTAGACTTACTGTTGCATGTTATAAGGTTGATTCACTGGTCAACATAATTATGCTTTTTTTTTGTAACAGAAACAATTTATTACTTTTTCTACTGATCAGTACCAGCACAATACAATTCTGTTATAAACATTTTTCCATCAGGTCACATTTTTTGGTTATTGAACTACAAACATAAAAAAGCTTGCAATTTTAAACGGTTTTTGTTATTTATTTAACAGCATAAATATTATTAAAACGTAAACATAATACATACGATCAATAGGCAGAATACTTAAAATTTCAATGTACTTCGAATTAAGCTTCTACAATTATTATATGCAAAGATATGACTAGTTAAACTTTACCATAGTTTTTGCATACATTCGAAGATGCGCCTTTTTTAAGGACGAATTCTTTATACCATTCTAATGCGAATATTTTGCGAGGCATTAATTTAGTAATATAATTTACACTGTAAATAAGAAATTTAGGTTTATTACTTCCCACAAAAGATGATAGATATTAAAAATATAGTGATTATGAATTGATTTATCAATACTGAAGTCAGACCTTTAAGCCAATTTCAGAAACTTTGTTCACAAATATCGCAAAAATGTGACCAGATGGGCAAATTTGGATTACTGAATATGAATCAGCTGTTACCGATTTATCAAAAAAGCAATGAGTTTAATTTGTGAAAAAAACATGTTGGCTAGTGTTATATTAAACTCGTATTCAAAAAATTACAAGCAGAAACTTGTTTTTTTTTTCTACATTTTAGGCAGTTCTACATCTGTAACTCAGTATAGTATATTATTCTTCCTGAATTCCACGAGGTTTGTATTACTAGAATTTTTAATTAAAAAGCTGTAACAAAATAACAAGTGGTTAGTTCACGGAATACTGTTGCGTCAGTTGGAGCACGCTATACTGCGCGGGTATTCCCAACTGAACCAGCCGACGGGAACTGGTGTAGGGCCGGATTTTTCCTCAATGTGTCGAATATTGTACGATGGTATGAAGCAGTACACATCAGGTTACTGCTACCAGATTAAAATAACCGTGACTGTTGTCATACTCGTATGTTAAGGAAATATAGTATCCACGTTTGCTGAACTATGTTTCTAAGCACTAGACAACTGTGATGGCAGTAATAACTATAAAGGTATTAAGTAGTTATTATTATGGGAGATTTAAATATCCAATTCAATAAAAATATAGATGTAGGTTTCAAGAACGTTCCAATATCAGACATCGTATTATGTATGCTCAAATCACGGGATCAGGAAGTATACAGGCTGTTAATATTTTTATTTACGTTCCCCGAAGTAGGTCGTCATCACAATCAGCTTAGTGTTTTATTTCAAAGCCATAAATTACTACGTAAATCGGTTAGTGCCATTGCTTGTTAATAACACAATTGATTACTGTTATGTAGCTGTAACAGTCCCTAAATTTGCCACTAACGAGCTATTGTACTCGTTGTAATATTTGTGACCAGCTTTAATGCGTGAACTAGCGTCACTTTGAGGTGAAAGATTGTTTATTAACTTGTATTGGGACGGCTGTAAAGTTACGAACTATGAGGACCGTTTGATTTATTTACTAGCTAGTTATTTCACGCTGAATTACGCATAAATTGCTATCAATAAAAGATTTTCTTCTTTGTTTATTCCATTTAATTTTGTCCGTCAGGAAACGTCTTTTTTGGAAAAATATAAAAAATAATAATATGTGCAGACCTACAAACAAATTCCATTCGAATCGGTTCAGCCTTGATAAAGCCGCAGACAGACACGTGTAACTTTCGCATTTATAAATGACTTACGGTATGATTTTTCTACCTATAAGCACCGGAACCTGCCTACCGGTAAGTATACGTATAAGGGTTACAGTGATACACAAACTTGCTGTTCCAAAACTCAAAACTTGGTAAGATAAGTAGCTCATTTGTTGATCTAAGGAGAAAAATATTGAATAAATTGCCAATTAAATTTAATTGAATTACACATTAATAAGTTTAAGATTGTTATTTAATCGTGTTTAATAATAAAAGGTTACTGCAAAATAGAAAATAGTGAAGTAGTATACTAATAAAATAACAAAATAGTCTGCTCGCAATGGCTCGCATGCACAGTGTATACTCTTCTTCTCAGCAGCCATTCACGTATATTAACTTTGGTCTCACATACATCTGTACTTATAATAAATCTGTAGAGAGATCAATTCTGTACAAGAAATATATTTTCAAAATAACTATCAGGCGGTGATTAGTGATCGATACTGATGCCAAAAATGCAATCAGTAAAATTTTTGTCTGTCTGTCTGTCTGTTTGTATGTTCCTTATAGAAACAAAAACAAAAACAAAAACGAAATTTTAACGAAACTTGGTACAATTATTCTTCAAACTCCTGGGCAGGTTATAATATACTTTTCATCACGCTACAATCAATAGGAGCAGAGAAGTGAAGGGAAATGTTGGGAAAACGGGAGAAGTTACTCCATTTTTAAGCTTCCGTCGCGTGTGCAGCCTTAATAGTTAAAGTTACATAGAAATCATGTATGACGGAAATAGTCTTTATAATATAGCTAGTAAGTACTAAAGTTTTAAGTTTATGTTTCTATTATACATATAAGTTATGACATGTTTAGTGACAAAGAATAAACAGTATTTTATGAAGGGCTTATCGTTTGAAATTTGGTTATTGGTATTTACAATGGAAGTGGGTTTTCAAGTAATTCATTAAGACCTATGATTTGTTATAATAAACATTTTCGTGAGCATTGCTTATAGTCTCAACACTGTAGATATTTAAAAAATTAGAAATTTATTTTAGCAAAAATTATTAAATACCAAATAAGGAAATATGAATATAAATATTGTATAAATACGGATATAATTTTTCCCTACAAAATTACCTTATAGCGAAGAAAATGTTATGTACAATTCCATATGTACGTAATACATCGAGCGTCGAGTTGTTTAGAGTTGGGGAACTGTGTTAATTAAATTGGTGTGAAGTTGGCTCCGATGCTTGCAGCTATACGTCACTCAGAGTCAACGCCCATTAAGATTATAATGGGTTTTTAACGAAGTGGCGCAGCGATTTCTTTGTCGATTATATTACCGGCCAAAGGAGCGATACCGAACTCTTTATTACATAAGTACATAATTTTGTTAAAATATGAGATTAACAATAATTTGTCAATGTTTTTTAAGAGGTGTTCAAACGCAATTCCTCCAGAGATTTTGTTTATAAATATCAAGCTACAGCATACCCAACTGAATAAACATTTTAAAGTAATTAAAAATTAAAATGCTCAAATAATTAGATATTGATTTTCTACAATCTGACCCAAATCGCAACAATACATGGTCAGTATGTTCAACAACTTTCAATGGCTTTCAATTTATAATAACAACAGACGAAATAAGGAAATAATAATTAACATAGCTACATAAGACAACGATTTATATATAATAATTTATCAAAAATACCACTTATCTATTCTAGAAATTAACTGTAAAATAAAGTTATGTAATATGTATTATGAGATAGTTATGTTACTACAGCGTTTATATTGTTACCCAACAGAAACGATAGTATCATGCTGGACTTCCTTCATGGCTGAGAACTTATGACATAGCAGCAGATAATGATATGACATATTCGTCTGTAGGCGTGCTGTGTGCGCTAATGAAACCGATATTGCGTGGGCTCGAATTAACCTTATTGACCACTGCACCTAATGTAGAAGCACAAGGTTACCACATTACCGTGAAACCATTTGTTGTGCATCCCACTGATATGGTGTATTCACACATATAAAAATAAATAATCTTAAGTTATTCATTGCATAGGAGAAAATGCGTGAATATTATTTCAGACTATTTCACCAATTTATAGATATGTTAAAAAGTAACGGACAATATTAAAAGATGTACACATGTCACGCTACAAACTATGAAGCTGTACGACGATCCAGATTATTCAATTTAATGTTTTAAAGATCAACAATTATTCAACGTTTACTCATTTCTATATGTTACGGCCTAATTCAATCTAAAGAACTCATGCTTTTACGGGTTAAGTTCCTATATATTTCTTCATCTTATTAGGCGGTGGTGGATAAGCAAACACGATGTTCAAATTAGCATTTCGAGACTGTATGCATATCGAGTATTTGCATTCTAAATACAGTTCTATAATGAGTAGATAAGTTTTCTGCATAATACATTTTTACGATGATCTTCACCACATGTAGGTAATACTGTGACAAATTAATCAATGAGAGTGAAAATGTCAATAAAAATCTACTAGGTCTCAAGTACGTTATTGAAGGAATTAATGATCATGTCATGTTGTGGTTTAGTAAGATAATTATTCCGAGTGGCTCGGCAAGCCGTTATCTATTCGCTTTCTTTTCCGCGGGCCGCGTGCGCAGCGCACATGGGAGAAATTCGAGCTCGCCGAGCGCGCATCCGCGCGAGCGGCGCGCACGCGCAGATAGTGCCGGAACATGACACAATGACGCTGCTTTGAACAATCGCATTATTTTTATTAGTAAAAGATAAGGAAATTGTTTGCGGTTGCACCACTATTGCAGATAACAGACGAGTGCGCTAATTAACGCCATCGCACCACACTTCTACGAAATTGAACGTTGCATCGATACCATTAATTACATCGGATTTACGCCGTAACGAAGCTTTACGGTCGAATAGATTTCTATTACGGGTCTACTTTGAAGACAATAAAACGCTAACATGAAGAGACTGTATACGAAGTTGAAGCACTAAAAGCGAAATCAGCATTGTCTCGCAGTGACAGACGTGATAGGGTACGGGCGAAATGAGGTCGCGTGTGCCGCGGCAGTAAACCGCTCCTGTCCCACAACAGGCGCATACGAATTGCTGTGATACTCAAGTAGCTCCTCTGCTTTTATGGCTAATAAAGAAATAGTTGATGGATACCAAATTGGTGACTCTTCATACAATATGAAACTAGTATCCAGAGCAATAGTCCAAGATAAGTCGAAAACTATCGTAACATTGTGTTGTCAGAAATTTAGTTTACCAATTTGTCACATTTTTAAATACAGGGTAGGGTACAAATTTGTAAAACGAATGTACGTATATGTTTCCATACTTATTTTTGTCGATTTAGGAAAAGTCGTAGAACAAACGTTGTTATTTATAATGTCAGTAATCTACTCCCGCGAGGTTGTTGATGTTTTACAAATGACCCTGTAGTTGTCCAAACCGAAATGTTGGAAACATTGGTTCGGGCGGCTACAGCTATGAATGAGCCCACATCGCAATGAACTGATGCCCTTCACGACGAGTCGAATGTATTTATGTTAGTACAAAGGACAGCAAGGCGTTTTGAAATGTTTCAACAAGTCAGGTGTAGCAGGAAGTGAGTGGCCGGCCGAGGAGATCTCGGCGCGGCCTCGGCGGCGCACGAGGCGCGGCGCCCCTGCGGGCAAAAACTGCAGCCAGCCCCTGCCCCGCGAGACGCATTGTACCGCGATCCGCAACCGGATGCGCGGGCCGACCTTCAGCCGCTGGCGACTTCAACTAGTTCCGACTTTGACAATAGACACTGGTACAAAGACGCAGGCAATGCTGCTTTACATCCGATCCGGATCATGTCTTACGTTTGTAGGTCGCGCTTAAATAAATGACTTCCTATTATCGGTTAATGTTAATGTTCAATAACATTCGAAAACATATTACTTATGTAAAACGAGGTTACTAAATAAGATTATTTATTACCTGATTACTCATTCTGTCATTTCGTTCAGCTGGTAGCATTGAAATCAGCAAAGTCATTGCGAAGCCGATAAAGATTTTCAGAGTCGAACGGTAATAGGTTCGTTCGCTCAAGAGATTGCCAACAGAAACTAAAACGTGAGGCGAACATTAACGATCGCGTTTACTATGTATTCAGGATTAAGACGCAAAGTAATGGGCTTTTGGACTACTTATCGCAAGAGAACGTCGCGTGCGATCACACTGAAGCATACCATCATGGTAATTTTGAGATGCAAATGTGACTATTTAATTAAATCTATATTGTAAAGAAAATGCGTAATCAAAAATATGATATATAACTAGACATGTTGACTGTACATTATAGTTTCCTATGGATGACGTAGAAAGATTTTGATAAAAAATTCCATACAAATATTTTCCGGTACAATATCAATGATTGATGAACTTTCAGCATAGAGGGCAAAGGAAAGCAAATTAGAAAACTCACAAAACAGTCTTATAATTTGCTTTCGCACTTATTCGTATAGAATTTTGAGAGGGCGGGCTACCCGGGCTATACGTGCTTGGTATGGCTTAAGGTTCTTGCACCCATTCTTCTTTCACGGATCTGCATATAAATGGTCCGAACGGCGAATGCTCTAGCTAGCATTCGACTGATATTGGATTTGTGCCAATATTTTTATTTTCCACGTAAAACGTATGCATTTTAGTTGGTTCTATTCAACGTGTTGTAAGCGTCACTTATTCCAAGGTCGTCGTCAGCCTTGTGACAAAAATCAATTATTGGCAATAGTTAGGAGAACGTTACTACAGCCGAGTTGCCAATAGATATTTATTAGTCCGGACCCAACATCACTTGTCAGGAGGCCTTCATCGACTATTCAGCTCGTTAATATCACGTTTATATCAGCACCCAACCAATTTTGCCAATTTAAACAACTCAGTGCAATATATCGCACATCATTATAAATGTGTACATTAAGTGGAGTTCCACGATGCTGGTGACTGCCAGCCTGGTTAGTATGACCAGTTTACGTGATTAATATGATCTATGTATTAAATAAGTAATTAATATTGAAATACAGTGGAGTCTTTTCATACGTAGCAATCTCCTTATTATACGTTTCTTTTCATGCTCTGTGTACAAATGATGCACGTTTAATTTCCGCATCAAGACGATAAGTTAATTAGCCATCGCTGAATTCGATTTCCTTCAAACAAATGTTTAGGCTTACTTATTAAAACCTAATGTTTTTATTTATCTTATGGTATGCATTAAAAAAATATTTAAGATTTTGTTTCTGCCAATAAAGTTACGTTCGGTAGCCGTCGCGTTCCATGAAAAATCGAACGCGACATTGATTATTAAGCACAGAAGGTGCTCAATAATAGAAATACCAAGATCACTGCTTTTAATTGGTGTCAATTACAGACGCGAGTCCGTATTTGCCATTTTGATCCCACAGATTTCAATGTCAGACAAGCCCGGCGCCTGCCATAAAAAGCTCTATAACTTTGATGGCGGGTTCATACTAATAGAAATATCAAGATCACGGCTGTTTTAATAGATGTCAATTACAGACTGGCGCAGTTGTCGATAATAGGGTAGTTGACAATTTGCACAAGCAATTCACAACATCATTAATTCCTTTAAAATAACAATATATGAAACCAATAAATGATTTGATTTTATTTTCGACTAATTTGAAAACTTAGATTTTAAATAGTTGCAGTAAACAAATAGTTAGGCAATTGACCACATTAGACCTCTTAAATCTCGACGGCCTTTTGACCGATTTTCAGTTTTAACTGTTGGTATTATGTTTTCTGTTTTTGTACATATATTTATTTCCTATAAATTTGACAGGTCAAAATATTTTTCAAAAAATGTGTAATGTGTGATTGAAAAAATGATTCATTAATTTCATTACACATATTATATAGAAAATCAAAAGACCGTCGAGATATAAGAGGTCTAAAGAAATATACCCATTTTCTCAAAATAAATGGATTTTAGATCTGACTTTAGACGTAGCAGTACATGACGAACTTCTGTAATTAATAACTTTGAAGCGTTTTAAATTGGTCAACCAATCTTGGCACAGCAAAATCTTTCAGATTTGTTTGCCTTACAAAAATACCGTTTAGTCTTACAAAAATACCGTTTTGTTTTAACAATTGAAAAAAAAAATTGGCAATTTGTTTTGTCAAGTGGCCCGACCATAGGCCGCGCCACCAGTGGCGGATTTACAGTCTTGGCCGCCCTAGGCCCCAGGCCATAATTCTCGGTACTAAAGCGTCATCATCACTTAATTTTTATTACGATTGGCCGCCTCTAATATCTGGCCGCCCTAGCCCCGGGCCTACTGGGCCTTAGGGTAAATCCGCCACTGCGCGCCACCCGGACACGCGGACGCCTCAGGACAGCACGCCAATACATCGATTGACTTTGACCATGCCACGACACGAATGCCGTTCACTTCAACGTCATGAATAATCTATCCGCAGGAATTAGAGGTAATTGTTATGTTTACCCGTCAACTTGAATCAACCAAAGTAACTGGACAAACAATATACTGGACAAATTCGAACCGTTTATTGTGTGATTCGATCGTGAAGATCAGCTATACTCAACTTTATTTTCTTTATAAATATTTTAACTATTGATGATTGCGTCCCATACTGTTTAAGTCAATGAACTCCCGCTAATACCTTATTTCCTCCTGATTTACAAGCCATATATGTATTTTTTTAATGTACATTATTCTAATGAACATTTATGAGGCATTATTCCTATCTGACTCTGCCTACCCCTTCGGGGATTACGGGTGTGATGTTATATACATAAGTATGTATGTATTCCAATCTGGTAATAAGAATTGTAAATAAGGCTCGCGCTATTTGAAACTGTCGTCTAAATAAAATAGCTATAAGTGGTTAATAAAATATGCGGGTATTTTTTAAAGACGTTGGTCCAGGGGACAATATTACGGACTGTTTCGCTGATCTGAACGCGGGGGTAAGCAGCGGACTTGGGGCTCTCGTAATGATAAGAGGACGCTCAAGATAACAGTGAGGATATCGAAAACCCCTGGAGGATATACTTTATACGGCTTTATATAAATCGCCTACGTGATACGCGGCAAAGCGTTAAATCACTTAGTTCTGGGGCCGCATGCGGGCCGCAGGATGAGTACAGATGCTGTAATTGAATCCATGACCGTTCTAACTTCGACAGAGTATAACATTCCCCGATATTAATCAATTGTGGAACAAACGAGAGGAGAAACAAATGAACGGCAAAGCTTTCAATAACGTGATTGCATCGGCGACTCGTACACGGTTCGTGGAAACGACAGGCTTGTTTTGTTGCCGGTCACGAGTGACCTAACTAAGCTTCAATATAAGGAGCACAATACCGCCCGGGCGTTGGGGGCAAAAGCGTTTATTTAAAACGCTCACTGATTATTGAACACAAGAGGTACCCATTCATCATGCGACTGCAGGATAAACTGTTTCTCTCAATCGCAACGTCTATTTTTGAGACAGATCGGTCGGGTTCGACCCGACTGAATGTAGACCGTGGCCAGTTACGTCAACAGGCGAGTAATGTGATTGGCCTACCGAATTGTTTACCCGCCAACATGGGAGGAAAATCAATTTAAACGAGCCATCTTTTTTGTTTGAGGTCAGTAACATTAGGATATCTCAAGTCACTCATTAGCACGTAGGTAATATTATCAAATCAAAGAGTAACTGCCTAACATAAACGCAAAAAAATTATTGGTTAGTAACGCTGTGAAAAATATCGTGTTAGCCAAGCTAAATTTGCTTCAAAAATATGTGTGCGTTCCATTAAAGACATTACAATATTACAAGGCCTAACATAGGCAATGTACAGAAGTTATATGTTTGAAAACGTAGCATGTAATTAGCAAATCGAGCGAGAAACTTGGTAATTATCACTTCAGTCAATGCGCAACAGTAACATTTATAAACAGGACCGCGCTATTGCTTATTCAAGGGACTGATCGAAGCAATAACACAATACAACATTTTCATCCTTACTTACATTGTTTGTTTATCTATATATTTTTATAATATAATATATATTGTAGGTACCCAATATAAAACTTAAGGCAGCTGTGAGCTACCAAGCTGTTAGCAATTCCTTCTCGTACATTCATGGAAATTATCTAAGATAATATGATGATAGATATGATTATTCTCATTGCTAATGTTTGCCACTATCGGGTAAAGTGAAAAGAAATGACATTGAATGGTGTTATCGTAGTAATTACGTAGATATTATCACAATAATTATCGCTAGCAACCTAACCCTGGCGGGTTTAAGGTATTTAAGTAAATAATTTATTGTAACAAGGAGTCCTTATATTAAATGTTATATTATTACTGGCACACCATTTATTGAGTGCGGGACTGAGTCTGCTACGAGAAGGGAATACCCTGTCTAGAAAGTCTAGAAAGACGTATCGATCTTGCCTCCTACAGCAGTTCCAGCAAAATCAAACAGGCTCGGGATATATTGAGCTATGAGGTCACTCAATATTATGATAATTGTTTGTCTCGTGTGGGTGTTGGTTGGCGATCGATTCAAGAGCGACACGGAATTCTGCGAGTGTGCTTTCACTGCAATAAATGGCGGTGAGTCACACGGCCGATTGCTACTTCCCCAGCTTTCAGCTGGAAGATCCGGTTTTATTGCATATCCGGGTTTTAGAGATTTTGTGGATTTGGTTGTTAAATCAATATTTATTTTTGTTTGGTTTTGGCCCGAAATCTGAAATGCAGTCGACAATTTCGACGCAAGACACAACGATAACAATAATTACCACAAATCGCCTGTAATATGCGGCTAGAAAAATTGCATATGGAAGTAACAACTATTATAATATGTATAGCGAGTTCAAGTTTTTGGTTCCATGAATATAATGTGTAACCCTGAGATGTAACACAAATTGTTAGCAACATGCGCTTCTAAGTTTAGTGAATTCTGTATTATTGTTCCAAGATAAGTTAAATTTAATAATGAAGCCTAATATTGAAAATGACTATTGAGTATCTAGTCATTGTGTTGAGAATAACTATTGAGTATCTAGTCATTCTCAACATTGGGCATCATTATTATTTGACGACGCTGTTTCCAAGTCATTAGGTTTGATTGGATAATAATGACCTTAAATATTTCTCTCATTCATATCCAAGTGTCCTGTATAGTCCTGTACGGACCCCGACTATGCACGGGACATAACGCTAGGAAAATAATCATGTCTGAGTAGTTACCTATCATATGATTAATTGGCCATATTGATTATGAGACCTGATCCCAATGCCAGGCGTTCATGCCTGATAAACCCAATGTTCATTGACCAATGCTTCGATAAAGGACGACTGTACAAGAATCGTGACTGTCGTGACTAAGACAACTGTTCTGGAGACCATAAACTGGCATTGGATTACAGCATAACCTCAAAATTATATTAGCTACACGGTAACAATACCGAAGTTTATATTTTGATATAAATAAAAACCATGATCCCAAAATTGCCTGGTCCCCCTATCTTAGGGTTACGAAGGTCAGATCGGCAGTCGCTTCAAAGTAATTACCAGACTCGCTAAATCCTGGATCATGGTCTAAGCGGAACTCGTCTAAACACGGGACATAACGCTAGGAAGATGATATTTTGATATAAATTACATCATAAATAAGTAAGGCGTATGACGACACGATACTAACACAAAACAAACGCCATTATTATTTAGGTATATTTTCAAATTAAAGAAATACACCAAATTAATTTCTTTGTGCGCTAGCAAAATATTATTAATTTATTTATTCAGCACTATTTCTCCTCATCCTGGTTCTAACGGACCATTCCGCGGCAGATTTACTAAAACTAGTCGTTAGAAATGCAATTACCGTACGTCTACCGGCCGGATAAACCCAAGCGACATGCCGTGAGCCGTGAATATTGAGCCGTAGTACAACCTACCGGTTCCATACAATATCGTGGGGTAAACTACTTTCGTAAAACACTGCTAAATGCCAATGTCCTTACTCCGCTGCCGGCTAAGGTCACATTGCCAAGGCCGGCGTGAAGCACGCAATTAGTGGTTCATTAGTTTGGCTTCACACCCCTACCATCTCATTAATTTCCTCAATTTGGCGAATTAAACAAACTGAGTTAACGAACACTGCACCCTGAATGCATTAAAATAATTACATAGTTAATGACGATACGACACTTTAAAAATTTAACATACCTATTACGACATTTTTTATGTAATTTTTCTGTAATCTTATAAAAGACGGAAAAAATACTGTAGCGAAAACAACAGCTCGATCGAACTATAATAAAGCCGCAATTAATATTGCCAATACGATAGCTACCTAATATATGTATCTTCTATACCTACTAATATTATAAAGAGGAAAGATTTTATTGTTTGTTTGTTTGTATCAAATAGGCTCTGAAACTACTGGACCGATTTGATTAATTCTTTCACCAATGGAAAGCTACTTTATCAGCGAGTAACATAGGCTATATTTTATCCCGTATTCCCACTAGAACGGGAACTACGCGGGTAAAACCGCGGGGCGCTGCTAGTACAACATAATGATGTTGTTTTTTTAATATATGTATTAATACCATATAGCTAAAAACCATATTTATCAAAATGTTATGAATTGATTATACTTACAAATATTTGGCATAGTGCCACTTAATACTAGGGCCATGCGACGTAACAGTTTTTGCAAGCAATTAAACAAACTTTAAACCAGTTTGTAGGTGATTTATAAATAGCAAAGGTATTACATATAAATAAATATAAACACAAAATAACTTAGCCTGCATTGATCTGTTCCATATGTAAGTAGGCTTAAGCACTTGTATTATGGAAATTAGAATCAACGCAGGCTCCACAAACGCACGCAAGCAAGATAGGTGCTCGTTTAAATATAGTATGTCACAAAAAAATATTTAATCCTACTAAAATGACAAAGGCTCCTTTTTATTTTTGTATTACTTGGATATTTTGTTATTATTACATTGAATACTGAACGGAATTAGGATATAATCCCGTTTATAGGTACACTAGCGACTCGCCCCGGCTTCGCACGGTGAGCCTAAAACAATATCAAACTACACTTATAAACCTTCCTCTTGAATCACTCTATCTATTGGTGAAAACCGCATCAGCATTCCTTGCGTAGTAAAAAGATTAAAGCGAACAGACAGAAGCTGCTAATTTGTTTTATACTATGTAAAGAAAGATATACATGGTTATAACTTTAACATAAGATAACTTTTGTATTTTTCTGTTTAGTACGACTTTCTTTTACTTAATTGTTGACGAACTCGCGAAATAAATAAAAAAATTGATAAGCTAGTTAGATAATAAACACGCAAATCCGATATTTTTTCACTTAATGCAAATAATAATAATATGTAAATACAAATTCTTTATTTGCCAAATTTTAAAATTAAAAATGTAATACTTGACAGTCCCGATTTAGTCGAGACCAGGAGAACATTATTTCTATGCGTTGAGGTGCACATATAAAATAAACTAGTTTAATAGAATAAACATAAAATTTTCCTGTCAGGCGAGCTTGAGACTGAGTCATGGTGTTCTGTTTCTGTGTGCAACTGCATCTCATAATTTTGCAATAAAATAAATAGATGCGGCAAACGATGCACATCTTAAACTAGGCCGGTCGTAATGAAGTAACTGGTTGTTGTCGATGATAACACAAAACGGGGCTTCTTCAACAAATCGGAGGCAATTTAGAAAGCGTTACATATATTGATTGCGTCCAGAAAACCATTGCTACCATCAAAGTTGTGGAAATAAGTACTTTATTCCGAAACTAAAATTTTGTTCCTAAGGAAAACACTAGATCAATCGGCCGAAGTCTTGGATTCAGTTAGTAAATCTTAAGATTATAGATTCATCGTGACTTCTTGGTTACTTATGTGGGAACATTATTGTAGTAGAACGATTAAACGTAATTATAATTGATAATTCTCCAATGCTCACGGATTATATTTCCACACTAACTAGTTTACATTTACAAGTTACTATTATTGCACACGGTTTAGTCACATACAGAAGGATTCTTACTATGTATTCAGCAGGATTTATGGACATTTAAGGACTAAATTGTTAATGTATCAGATTTTATCACATTCGGCAAAGCAAACTTAACAGACAACTTATTTCGCATTTACAATTTAATAACCTATATCACTATATTAATGTAAATATGTCCTAGTGGATATTAACATGACGCTATGCAAAGACGTCGCGTTGCGGAAAAATCTGAGTTCTAATAAATAATGTAAGTATTATGTATTAGAACTCTGATTTTTCCGCGAAGGATTTTTTTATTAATGCCTAATTCAAACTCAAATTCAAAATATCTTTATTTACATAGGCTTCAAGAAAGCACTTATAAATAGTCCATAAAAATAATACTACCACCGGTTTGGAAGGTAGATTCTATCGAGAAGAAACCGGCAAGAAACTCGATAGTTACTCTTTTGAATGCTAACTTTGTACTTAAGTAATTAATCTACACTTAGACTAGATATCACTGCAGGTTAACACTTAATTATGAAGTTAACCATAAATCCTTGTCATTGAAGTAGTTTTCAATCTTGTTATAGCCCTTACTCATTAAAAATCACCAAACCAACCAATCGACCAATAAATTAATTACCACTTTTTTGGAATCCGTGATTGTGGAGTTGTGAATGTGATGATTTAGAACGGCAAGTTTGTGTTTATTTCTCGTATTAAAACTATGAGAATTTATTTGCCCTCTAATTACAATGGTGATTAACCTAGGCATATTTTATGAAAGCCATTAACTTAGATACTAGTTACATAGTACACGTAATGTATGGTCAATTAATTCGCGAGCCGTAGATGGTTCCTGCGGGTGTTTGCGCAAGTGTTTAACATCACCAACAAAACAACACGCAGATATTGTTCAATGTTAACGACGGCATTTGAGTAAGTACCTACTTATTGTGTTCAATAAATTAACATATGTAAAATTCGTTATTTGTTGTATATTTAGTTATATCTCATTTGGAAATTGATTTTAAGAGCTGTGGATTTTGAATAAATAATAAAATAAAAATAAAACATGTGGAATTTATGACGCACCGCAAGCAAATCTTTATCTTTAAATAATAATCTAATTTTCCAAATTAGAATTCAAATTACTCGTGGTTCATATGGGCATTAATACCTGTTAATGTTAATACATTATATACCTATATAATGTATGCTAAGACGTACGTATATATATACGTACCATACAATTAATGCATAGGAAACTTGACATGTTACGTTAATACTGATGGATTAGGTGCAGTTAAATACACGGTTATTGTTTATAATCACATAAAGATTGTTAAGTCTTTCTTGCTCGCAACTAAGTTCGCCTGACATCGCAATTATTCGTTTTTAATACAAAACGCGTCATGATTATATTCTAAAAAAAAAGCAAATTATAGTTATACGGCGACTGATATAGGTACCCTATAGTAAAGTCAAATATAGATTATCTAATTGAATAGGTACATGTTCAAAGTCAAACAAAGGCATTAAATGGACATGCTCCGTTTGTTTGATAAGGAAGGCAGAATTATTTGCTACTTATTAAGATTTATGCATGAACTCATTCGCTGAGATAATCCACCGTCTGCCCAGCTGACACGACGTTTTGAAGCTGACGTGGATACGTGACGATGACGTGGCGTGCGTCAATATCAGAAACTACTCGTAGCTACCGTGTTATTAGATCGTCTCATACATGTCACCTAGGGATTTGGATCCAGCAATTCAGCTAGGTCCAGCACAATTTAAGCTTTTTTAGAACTAACTGAATTGCTAGCTCTCCAGCGACATGTACTGATTTATAGCTTCTGGATCTCTATCCCTAGTGAAGAATGGATTGCTGGATCAAGAAATCCATCGGGTCCAGCACAATTTGAGCTCAGCTCAAACCAGCGTCATGTGGATCCAGAAAAAAATTACCCTGGATTGCCTTGAAGTCACCGTATGATTATTAACATCGTAAGTATATTTCATCCAGTCATATTATAAACAATCCAAACATTTTGGACTATTGTTGCAAAAAATTGTAAAACTAACTAAACTTCACGCCACTTCCCTAGCGGGGTAGGCAGAGAGAACCGAACGCCATATGGCACGATCCTTACACACTTCACTCACCTATATGGACTAAATCCACAATTTTTCGTAAATTTACAAAATTGACTAAATAAATAAATAAATATCCAACGACATCCGAGGTAAGTAGCTTAAGCATTTGTGTAACGGATATCAAAAAACAACAGTGGTATTACAAATATATACTTAAATATAGGATATTAACACCCAGACACAGAACAAACACAAGTATTCATCACACGAATGTTTGTCCTGGGTGGGGATCGAACTCACAACTCTTGGTGCATGGGGCAAGGTCACTACTGAATACGCCATCGAGCCAGTCAAATTATGTTTCGATTGTTTATAATAGGCATATCAGTATTAAATCTCAATTTTGTGAACACATTATTTACATGAATTAGTGACATATGTGTACATTATTATTCACAAGTTATACATTTCACTATCAGTGTTTGGATGTTACTATTTCAAGGACCTATGCGCTGCTTCGATCGTGTTCAAATTACTGTCATTAGAACATAAGTATTTATTTCCGCATTCACGTCTTACATTGTTGTTCATTCATTATCTCTACATATACTTGTCATAAAAGCAAAACATTTTCAAAGAAATCACATCAGGGGGTGAAACAAAAAAATCATGAAATTCGTGTGACGTACTTTATGGATGGCCCCCTATTACAATGACTGTCCAGTCGTATATGTATTTACTTAGTACCCACAATGAGTAATAGTGGAAGAAACACGTGTTTATTTATATAGTCTACCGTTTCTAAGGTAGAATCAATAAGAATTAGTACCAATAAATTTAAACACTAGCAGCGTTAGACGTCAGAAGTAAGGTGTAGCGTGCCAGCGCGTGCAGCTGTTTATAGGAGTACTCTTGACGAAAACAAACAAACAAAATATGTTTATTGATGCCGAGGACCGGAGCGATTGTTTCGGATAGTAAGTGGACACGTTAACACGTGCTGCACTTCATGGATGCCGAACCATTGGCACGCGTGCCATGGGTGACACATTATACAAAATACGGAGGACGCATTTTCTTTGAGATCACATATGTATGAACAATGATTGACATAGCATCCACATCAACCGTTCTCTGGGCATTTAAAGAACCTATTATATTGTCATTGTAGAAAATTTGAAAACGTTTAATTAAAAAGGTTCACCACGCCTGCTCAAGTAGATGCCATTACACTGACAGCTGCACTGTCGCATTCACATCACAAACAAATGATTTATCTTACTTTATCTTAGCGTGTACGCGTTTTTAGCTTTAACTGTGATCATCCACTTATCGAGTTTGGTTATTATATCCAGTCGATTTAATTAACGAATGATCATTACAAATCACTACGAATCATTACGAATCATTATTACTCATTTCAGGACTCGAAGAGCTATTGTGATATTTCGCACTGACTGTAGTAGTGTTAAAATTGTGATTTCTTTTTCATCTGTCACTAGAGTAAAGATGAAATCAAATCAACAAGCCTAAGTAAATAAATGTCCAACATACGTAAATATAAAATTGCACAACCATTTAAATCGCCAAAAATGCATTTAAATGGATTATCGTCTCTCACTGTGTATTCGAGTGCAAAAAAATATCTGGGCCACAGCCAGTTGTAAGGTATTACAGTTATTATGGATAAGTAAATGACTACTTAACATCAGGCGGGCCTTTTGCTCATTTCGTCACTCAATTACATAAAACCAAATATGTAATGTAAAAAGTGCAACATCTCTAACGAAATCGAATTACATAATTATAGAATATTCTGTCTGTAGGCCGCCAGCCATCGTGTCCGCGTAGACAAAATGGAAAGGGACAGTGACGTATCAAGAACGGGATTGCCAACAACTTTACCTGACCTGACCCAAATATATTCTATTGAACCCCGGAGGAGTGCCGACAAGTTTATGGAGTCTAAGAACCAATCGTGATTTGTAAAGCTAGACTTTGTCAATATATCGCCCACATGTGAAATTTATGAGATACCTCCTGATATAGACCATGTTTGCATCTACTCTCAAGCTGAGCTGTCATCATCAACTTACATACATAATATAATATAATATAATATAACACGCCCATAATCCCCGAAGGGGTAGGCGGAGTCAAAGGGGCAGCAAGCTCTCTTATCCACATTCAGTAAAAAATAAAACCGGGCTGGGTTAGATGGAGAATTGTGAAAAAGTAGTGACAAGCTAGCCTCTTACAAAATAAATAATGCTATTATGTATGTGTGGCTTACTGGTCCCTTCGAAAACTTTTGGTACTATAAGCAGAAATTTGGATTTTGGTACTATTAGCAGAAAATCAATCAAAACAGTCCTAGAAAGAAAGAAACAAAACTTATTTATTTGGTGCATAAAATTTAACCTAAAACAAATATTAACGATACAACAAACATTATGGACAAAATCGTTTAGGTATAACAAAAAGTTTATGATATGCAGCCAAAATGGTAGCCACTCAGCATTTGTCATGACGTTGTGGCGACATAACGCTGATTTTCAGTGGTACCGGTGTGGGAGGTGGGGTAATGCGTGTGTGTAATTGAGATTGTGCAGTATCAATAGAATAAGATAAATATACAGGCAAGTGACATATGTACAATATAAAGTATCTAATAATAAATGCATATAATAATTAATTAATATAGTATAATACTAAATAGGAGAGATATCGAATATTTATGTGAAAACACAGAACGACTGGACTCATTTGCAGGACTTTTGCTCACTGAAAAGGTACTTTTTTAGTTTTGACTTAAATGAATAAATAGTGTTCCTATCTTACGAACAATTCACTACTTAATCAGAGGTCTACAACAATACGCCATTTCTTTGAGAACCTGTAGATATACATATATAACATATAATCGAATATGTAATATGAAATTAAAATAAGATTTAAATAAGTACTAAAACATTTATTTTGTATCGTAGGTATATGTTATCATAATTTTAGTCGATTCCATTCTGGCAACGTTTCAAATAGTTGTGTTATTCTTAGGGTTTAACTAAGTTAAACTGCAACAACAAAGCCAAAAGGAAAGATAACGATAGCAAGATGTACAAAGTAAAAAATATTTGCAAAGAACACGCACGCAGACATACTTTTAGCGTAATCGGTAAATAGTAGACATTAGCTAGAACATACAATTATAGGCAATAGGTATAAAACTATATCCTACTAATATTATAAATGCGAAAGTTTGTATTTAAAGATGGATGTTTGTTACTCTTTTACATAAAAATTACTGAATGATTTTAATGAAACTTTAAAATAATATAGCTCATATACCCGAATAACATATAGGCTATGTTTCATCTATATACCACGCGAGCGAAGCTGCAGGCAGATGCTAGTCGAGCATATAATTATGTGTATCAGTCTTGCAAATTGGTAGTAGCTCAGTGGTGGGTTTTTTAAAACTTATTACAACTTGAAATCAAGATAGTGCTTATAATATTTTATTAATTGATAACATTTAGCTTACCACTACGTAAATGAAAAGGCCATAGTACGTTTAACAAAGAATTAACCAGTTGCCACTAAATGATTTGTTAGATAATTAATGTTTGCCAACAATAATCCAATTATAGCCCGTGGTTTTATGTGTGCTATAATGAACGGACACTGTTATTTGAAAGAAAAGATTTACATAGTTTTGAATATTGACTGAAGTATAGTTTTGGTAACCGATAATATAAATAAATTAGGTGAAATAAACATTTGTTGCAGTATTAAAATGAAAGAAGTAAGACATTACTGAGCACATTCGAAAATAAAGATGCCATGTTTCATGTAATTAACATGCGCATTTTCCATTGGGTTTAAACTGTAGCGAGAATATTTATGAATGGTAATGGCCTTGTTGTTACAAGTTTTTCTCAAGCCTACTTCTCAGACATTTCACGTGAAAATTGGGCACAATTGCAGGAAGTGGTTGGCTAATTACCGATGGTAAACTATCTATATATTAAGTTGGTGATTAGGTCGACACAGCGAGTTTTCAATTACCATAGACGTTAATACATTGAAAGATTAGATTTATGTAGTTGAAAGTGACTAGCAGAAATTATGATTTTTTTTTATTATTAAATACAAAAAAAAATTAACACTTATCTAATAATTAGGGAACAAACTGAAACGGGAAAACCGGTAACTACTTAAATTAATATCGAACCCTTCAACAAAACGTTTGCGTAGACTCTGACCGATCAGATGCGTACGTTACCAATAAATTCAAAGTTGCCTTTTTATAAAACAACACTAGTTGCGTTTGTTTTTCAATTTGTACATTTCTGGAAAATACAAATGGTTCCTCTCAATTTAGGTACGTAGGCGGACACTAGTGGGAGCCCTCTTCTCTCTGGTAATTGTTACGCTTTACAAAAATAAGCGCAGTACAGCAGACCGTGTATTGTCTATCCCAGATTATATCACGTTACCAAAGATTTATTGTCCCGCCGTGTCCTACGCCTATAAGAGTGACACGTACGGATTGGAACCTTGACCAGTGACCCATATAAGCGGCCATTCGTTCTACGGTGCGTGGCTGGAGCCTGCACGCCTCGTACAAAATTCATGACCCGTAATCACCAACATTTTCAGCCCATTCTTATCCTAATTGAAACGTTTTTGTTTTATATAAAAAACGACGTTTAAAATAATCTACTGTGTAAATACAATGGTTGCGTAAATGGTAGTCGCTTCGTGTCTTGTAAAATCTAGCGAATTATGTCTATTTTTTGCTCAAAGCTAAAGAAAAACAATAACAAACTAGAGAGGAAGGCAGGCACAGATATTTCAATCCTTTCTAACCTTATCACATTATTAAATTGAACTCTAAAGGTACTTGGCATACAATTCATACTCGTGGAAAATGTAGTCTACTTAATCCAACTTACTTAAATGTAAAATTCGTAACGCCTTCAAGACCTTGAAGGTCGTCATTCAAATTAAAGGCAAACCAGTAGAGGAGCGAGGCTGTTACTAGTAACCTTCCTGCTAGCTAGCTGGCCGTAGCATTAAAGTTCGAGGACGGAACGCCGCGGCCTCGAAATATTTCGAGGAACATCGATCAATCTGCACCTGCACCGCTCGAATATTCCTAATCGAATTCCCCGCCTCATATTTGCTTTATGAAACCCTGGAGGTGGTGGCATCAATCGATTGCGCTGTACTGACACAGCTTTGAAATATTCAATCAAGCCGGCCAACAAAGCTTTTTGAATGATTCACATAACACAACCATTACATTAGGAAGTAGCGGTTACGTTTATTTAAACGCACGCGATTAACGCCGAGTTCGCGTGCTGGATTTCATGAATTATTGTGTGTCTCGAGTGACTGTGGACGGACCGTCAAACCTGTTAGTGGAGTAGGTAAACATCATGAAAACTTTAGTGGAAGCCGAGGTGCGCACGCCCCATGGATTTACTCGAGGTTATATAGCAGGTGCTCAATGTGTGCCCATTTAATGGCATTTATTCAGCTAGCAAACAGTGCTTGGACGATTATAACGCGCTACCGCAAATGAATAATAAAACAATATTCTAGTGCCTAGACTGCTACTTATTTATTTATAAGCATTGACCACCTACGTTAGTTAGAAAATGAGAAAAATAGAAATAGCCTGTTTATAACATAGGTACTAACTATGTGTGGGACTGCCTCGTTGGTCTAGTGGTAGCATGCGCCGCCTAAGGACCATGAGGTCCTGGGTTCAAATCCCGGGTCGGGCCAAAAATTTGTGGCTGGGTATTACAATATTGAAATTACTCAGTAACAGTCCGGAGTCAGGAAGTTGACGGTTTAATCACGCCCGTGCCTCAGAAAGCACGTTAAGCCGTTAGTTCTGCGCCTGACCTCTCTCCGGGCATGTCGAATTGCCGTCTCACCGGACTATGATATTGAAGGAATAGAGAGTGCACCTGTGTTTGCGCACGCACTTGTACACTATAATATCTCCTGCGCAGATGGCTAATCCTCGTTGAGATTGGCCGCCGTGACCGATATCGGTTAGGAGGACATTATTACAAACTGTGTGATAACATGCAACAGCCGAAACATAGTTTTAAAAACTACGACAGCACTGTGTACTTAAGTCTTTATTGTGTTGATAAGAATGGATTTTCATAAAAAAAAAGCATTTACAAAATATCTTAAAAAAAAAAGATATTTAAAGTGACGTTATTTCGAGATTTCAAGTTTTATTTTTATGTTTTCAAATATCACCGTGACCACCCTTAGAGCCATTCTAATGTTTTGCATATACTTTCACTCTTCGGTTGGTATATGCAGTGAAAAAGATTTATAAAACACACGCAAATAATGTCAGTCATGGAAGATTTCTACAACTCTAAACATGGTTTGCTTCCAAAAACCATGCGAATATTAATTTTATGGTAATGGTTATTGGTTTATGGTAAATATGGGTACTTCCAAGTACAATCACTGGCTATTAGATTAATTGCGAAAACAGCTTGGAAAGTCTCATCAAATATAATTACGGCATAGTGTTGTTATGTACATTTACGAGCATCCACAGCCACGAAAGGTCGCCAGTGAAAGTATGCCGTTTTGACAGCACCTCGCTACTAACTGAGTTATGTGGAGCGACGCAACATAATATATGCATGCATTATATTATGGATTTCAACATTTTCTACAGTTTCACTATGAAAATATTGCATTCAATTTACCGCTGCTGCTTGCAACTCAAACCGTCGGTTGTGAAGTATAATGTGAATTATACATATCTAGCTGACCCAGCGAACTACGTACCACCTCATCCTCAAATTTTCCATTGGGGGTGGGGGTAGGAGGGTGAAAAATACTTTACAACTTATTCTCATACTAAATATACAAAAAAAAAAACATTGAACCATTGGTGGAGCCGTTCCGGTGGAGTTCGAGCACAAACACCGTGAAACGAGATTAAGATAGAAGATAAATCTAAAATACCTACTGTAAAGGAAAATAAAAGTCCCGTGACAACCAGGACACCCAGGATAAATCCTTAAATATAGAAAGCTGATATTCTGTCGAAACTCAACCCTCAGTGTCTTTGGAGGTGGAACGAAGCCTACATGTCAAGGGGTTACTCCTCGACATGTAGGCTTCGTTCCAGCTTGAATCAACTGCAATATTCTGTAGCATGCAGTTTGATTAACATGTAGGCAGCTTCTGGCGCCAGACCCGCTGCAAATTATATATCCATACAATGATGCCTTCGTGCCAGCTCCAGTGTCGGCGCCAAAACTATAATCTATATACAGTAACAAATCTAACTAAACACGTTTAGCCTTTATTGCTAAGGTCATAATAACAAATATATTCAGCTTTCTACTGTCGACACAAGCATGTGTAAATCAAATCAGAGAGTATACTTTATATTCATGGTTCAGTATTATTGTAGTCGAATATAGAACCTTACTTCATGACATTGATGCAGTTATTCCCGCTCGGTAACACTCCGTTGTCAACACTAATTACGATCGGGAATAAAACGTTTCGTTCGTGGACACAATATCCAAGAACCGGAATATAGGAAATGTATTACATTGTAGATGGTGATTTGAACTCACGTGGTATGTAGATATAGTATCTATATTTCATTTCACAAGAAATGCAGTTTTTACGATTACGCTGTTATAGTGTAATGTAAGCATTTTTATCAACCTACAAATGCAAGGCATAAACGGCATGCTCGTATTAGGCTGTAAACCGCTGGTCAATATTACTTCATACTCCACCTTCAATGTCGTCATGAGGATGACGGCATACTATCGGGTAGTTTTAGGAGGTGCCTTTATCTTTAACGTACATGTGTACGTCCACACCTTTGCACGAACACGAACAGTGCGGTACATATCTATCTTAAGAGCATAGGATAGACGGCTTTAAAGCAAGATCGCAAGATTCGCGTGGAATCATAATCTCCTGCGCACAAACGCAAGTATTGTGGGATAAACACGTTTACGAACACTTCGCTTAAATGCTCGTAAAATGTACATGTACGCTTAGCATACTTTCTTTACTTCAGTCTCTATACTCTATATTGCTACTCGAGGCGTATAATGTACGCGGTTCGTGCGCAGGTGTGGAGCCAATTTAACAAGGAATCGCATATGGCTTTGTTTATTCAAGCCTTAGTACATTACGTATGCTGGTGGCTAGTATGCTGCCTTTTTATGAGCTATACTACATTAAAAGTATATTATTTATTTGCATTTCCAACATTCAATTTAAGAAGTTGGCAAATAGTTTTATCAATAGCGAATGTTTTTTGGTTCTTAATTAGTTACCATTCTTTCAAGATAAGGTAATTCATTATAGGACTAATGAGTAGTTTTGTACAAACAGTAACATTGTTACTCTCTAAAACTCCTTCAATGCTTTGTAGCCAATTTGTCAAGCATAGAATATTATATATAAATTAATATTATAAATATTATATAAATTATATAGTAAGTCTAATTCAGATTGATATATTAATATAAATATGGTGCTATTTGCTTATGGACTAGCAACCATTACAAAAAAAAACCTCCTTTACCATGGGCGTACGCAGCTTTTGGTCAAGGGGGGGGGGGGGGGTCAATACGAATCTTTTTAGTCCAGGGGAACCAGGGGAACAGGCACACAAGTGCCAATGTACCTATGATAGGTGCATGACTTATTTACTGTTAATGATGATGGGAATATTATGGATTGTTTCTGCAACATCCAATCTGTGTTATACTCACTAATTAATAACAAGTGTTTGCATGATTACCTTAAATAAAATTAAGAAATAAATTATAGGATGCTGATATTTGTCACATTAATCAAATACAAACAAACAAAGACAATGATGGTCTTATCAAATTGTTATGGACTTAATAAGCTTTGTATTAAAAGGAAATGAGGTTGTTTATATTATTTACATTTTAGACATTACATACATACATACATAGATAAGACATTCATCCCTTAAAAGTGCAGAAGACAGGAACTATTAGTTACATTTTCAAACCATGTAACAAGGTCAGAGTACACTGGCATGACCGACATACCTATTGAAATAATCTTTGAGCTTCATTAATTTGATTTTGTACTCGCTTAATTAGGTATCTATTTAATTGCCCCAAATGCCTTTACAGCAATTTCCAGTCAGGAATTAAGTAACACCTGCTTTTT
>OX596206.1:13812834-13942095 GCA_951394215.1 Glyphodes perspectalis | reverse complement strand
CCGGTCCTCGAAGAGGTCCTTAATGGCAGTGACAGCGAGCACAAACACTACGGGCAACATGGCCACCTCTTTGCCAAAAGCATTGATGGCGGGTACCCAGTTCAACAACACTATGAATATAAAGTACACATTGGCAATCCTATGGAACTGTTCGAATAGGTTCTTTGGTAAAAACGACAGGAGAGTATACTTCGTAGTCCTGATTTTGTTATCACACCTCTGTCCGTTGGGGTGGTCCTTGGGGGGCGTCTTGTCGGGCACCAGGTGGTTGGGGATGACGATCAGGTGTCGGTTGTCGACGGCGGGCTGCTGGCGGCGCAGCAGCCAGAAGAAGGCGCGGCGCCACGGGCCCGCCACCGAGCTGCGCCGGATCGTGTAGATGGAGTCGGAGCGCGACGCCTGGCGCGAGTGCTGCCCGCCCGCGCGCACCGAGCCGGCGCGCGGCGCGGCGCTGGCCGGCGCCGGCTCGCGGTGCCCGGGCGGCAGGATGAAGTCGGTGCGCGAGCCGGCGCGGCTGTGGCCGGCGCGCGGCGCATGGCCCTCGCCGATCTGCCCGTGCGACAGTGCACGCTGGTGGCCGCGCAGCGCCGACTTGAGCGGCCGCGCCGCCGCCGGGTTGCCAGCCAGCGTTGGCGTGCCCCCATGGCTCACGGAGCGCGAGTGCCCCTTCGACTTGGGGAAGAGGTACGTCTGCTCCGGCGCCCCGGGCAGGCTCGGCACGTTCGAGGAGTTCTCGCCGCTTCCTTCTGTTGACATTTTTATTCATCTGAACAGAAATCACGATGCTTCTTCCTTTCATTTAAAACACTGTGACCGACTCGCTCCAGCGTATGTTTCGATTGGGGTTACGAGAATGTGTTGCACGGCTGAAACATATGGTTAAAACTTTGTGTCACCTGTTCACTGTTTCACACATCACTAACATTGGTTTTCTCGTCGTTGACGCAAATAAAAATCGGAATTTGGAAATGAATAACCTGATTACACATTTTTCGAACGCGAGAGTTTCTGTTTAACAAAAAAATTAATATTTGGCCGCGAAGATGCAGACGATCGTCTACGTGCACGACCGAGAACAAAACTATTCAACCAAACTCGTATCAAATCAAACTCAAAAACAAGCAAGGCTGACCGGCTGACACTGACAGACAGAAATGAAAGGCGAGCGAACGAGTGGTACCCCTGGTGCGTGACGGATAGTGTTGTGTGTACAACAACACAATATACTGTACCTCAAAATATACTTAAATATTCAAATGATTTATATAACAATATTTGTCATGATAAAAATCTGCACAACATGGATATTAAAGAATCACCAAAAGTCATTTTCACTATCTATGATGAATAAAATGCTATAGTAATAAGAAAATTATGATCTGCATTGATTTTTATCCTCCAAACACACATGGTACCTGGTTTGGATGCATGTATCTGAAGAAGTCGCCACCCTATTTTTTGTGGGGATACTGTCTTTTCGGTAATGTCAGTCAAAATATATTTTTTTATTTATATAGGTTTAAAAAAAAACACTTATAAATCGTCAAATACAGATAAAGAAATATGATTCTACATACTGCACTAATAGAGACTACCTTAAAGATATATTCTTTCTGATTTGTGTTTCTCCCTGTCGAGGACGGCTCGTAAGAGCTTGCCAAGTAAAATACGAGTTTTTTCAAATTAAAACATCAACGTGTTATATATTAATCGAAATAAACCATCACCTTGTATCTAAATCGTATTATCACCTCCAAGTAGTCATCACATACATAATGCAATCAAAGTACAATAATACTTAATATAATCCTATATCGTAATTTTACTGAAAGCCTGGAGCATTATTTTATATCCGTGATTATCCAAATGTGTAGATTTCCTTATACCTCTCCACGAGCTTGTTTACATCTGTACCCGCTGTAATCATAATTTGCAGAGTTCCTGTCACTGTTAAAGCAGGCCTGTTTATTCATACTGAATCTGCGTGGATTTGGTATTAAGAAGGCCTGCTTTAAGCAGGTGACGCCTTGATTTTTTATAAACCTTATAAGTTTTTGAAAATGTTGATCCATATACCTCTTTTGAGCACGGATTTTATGCTAGAATTTCTGCATGAAAGGCATCATAACCTAATGAAGTACAACTAATATTGTTTTTATTGATTGTACATGTTACCTTATAATAAGTGCTCTACACTCAATCGTTAATTATGTATTAATGACTAATGAAGGCTTCAAATTTTCTACGTGACCTGGGAATCAAACATTATATACCAAATTTTGGCGTTTGTTAACATAATCTCAAAGTAGATAAAATACAACTAGATAAAAAACAAAGGTATTTGGACGGATAAGGTATTTTTAAGATAAGAATTGCCCATCACTATCACGAGAGGCTACGTGTCATAATACAGGCTAGGCAATACAAAAATAAAAACTATCTAAAGGAGTGTTCCATTAAAGTTCACAAATTATATATTTTTTCAATTTCACAAAAGTCTTGGAAGTTTGGCAAAATAATAAAATGGTATTTTGATATTTTTACAGATATTGGATGAATATTGTCTAATAGTTTGATAACTGGGGGATTAAAATATTTAATTAAGTAATATTCGTATCCTAAATTATTAATAATAATTTATAAACATCGTGTAACGTTTAGATTTGTGCTGAGGCTTTATTACTTTTTCTTTGGTTGGTACAAAGCAGTCGACGTCATCGATGGCGGACATATTTCTTCCGACATTTTGACATTTCTCTCCCGGTTAGCCACTTCTTATTGGAATAGTTCACTGATTTCTTTGTGCTTCTCATCATGGATGAAGAATACGATGCGATCGTTTTGGGCACCGGCCTCAAGGAATGCATTCTGAGTGGAATGCTTTCCGTGTCTGGAAAGAAGGTATTGCACATTGATCGTAACAAGTACTACGGCGGAGAATCTGCGTCAATTACCCCGTTAGAAGACTTGTTCGGAAAGTTCAACGCACCTGCGCCGGATGAGACATACGGCAGAGGCCGCGATTGGAATGTGGACCTGATACCCAAATTTTTGATGGCAAATGGTTTGCTGGTGAAGCTGCTTATCCATACGGGCGTCACCCGCTACTTGGAATTCAAGTCGGTGGAGGGTAGCTATGTCTACAAGGGTGGAAAGATATCTAAGGTCCCGGTGGACCAGAAGGAGGCCCTAGCGTCTGATCTCATGGGTGTGTTTGAAAAGAGGCGTTTCCGCAATTTCCTAATTTACGTTCAGGACTTCCAAGAGGATGACGCCAAGACATGGAAGGATTTCGATCCCTCCACGGCCAACATGCAGTCATTGTACGATAAGTTTGGTCTTGACAAGAATACTCAAGATTTTACGGGTCATGCATTAGCTTTGTATCTCGATGATACATATCTCCAGCAGCCTGCTACACAAACCATTCGGCGTATTAAGTTGTACTCTGACTCCCTTGCTCGGTATGGTAAGTCCCCATACCTCTACCCCATGTATGGGCTGGGAGAGCTGCCTCAAGGTTTTGCTCGTCTTTCAGCCATCTACGGAGGCACCTATATGCTTGATAAACCTATCGATGAAATTGTTTTTGGGGAAGGTGGTAAAGTAATAGGTGTGCGCTCAGGCAATGAGATAGCCAAGTGCAAGCAGGTGTACTGTGACCCCAGCTATGTTCCTGATAGAGTACGCAAGAAGGGTCAGGTTATTCGTTGCATTTGTTTACTAGATCATCCAATTGCCAACACTAAGGATGCTCTGTCTACCCAGATTATCATTCCACAGAAGCAGGTGGGAAGGCATTCTGACATCTATGTCTCCCTGGTGTCTTACACTCACCAGGTTGCTGCCAAGGGCTGGTTTATTGCCATGGTCTCTACAACCGTGGAAACAAATGACCCTGAATCTGAGATCAAGCCTGGTTTGGATCTCTTGGGTCACATTAGGCAGAAGTTTGTGTCTGTAACGGACTACTATGAGCCCACTGATGATGGAAGTCAGAGCCAGATTTTCATATCGGAGTCATATGATGCTACTACTCATTTTGAGACAACTTGTTTAGATGTGCTTAAGATTTACAAGCGGGGCACTGATGAAGATTTTGATTTCTCCAAAGTGAAAGTCGAGCTGGGTGAGGAAGAACAGTAAACCAACATCCTATCATCTATGTATATTGCTTGTTAATTTCTATTTGTTTACAAAATGTTCTGGCAACAATAATAAAATGTTCATTAGGGATTTTTGGGTAAAGATTTATAAGAGCTTAGATGTATTGGCGGTAGATAATTGTATATGTGCAAATATTTTCATTGTAACAGTTCCATTAAGTTTTTTTTTACCAAAAATGTTTCAAAAGTTTAAGATAATAATTATTTAAATAATTTTATTCGTCATTTAAGATTGCTTTTATTATTTTAAGTATAAAAAAGCTGCTATGAGATGGTCTGCACAAGTGAAATGATAGATTTATTTGTATCAAATGATATGCATTCCATTGTGGTACATTATTTGATCCTGTAACCATATCATATTTGTAATATGTCAAAATTATGAATGCTCATACCTATGTATATGTTCTGTGTAAGATCATGAATAAAAGTTACATTAAAATAGAAGTTGTTTTATTTAGTACTTCAAAATAAATCAAATAAGGATTTTTTTTATTATGTAACTCTATTACACTTTATACCATAAACTATCACAGTTTTCTGCAGCTGATTCCATTATGGGACATAACTTGACTAAAAGGGAATTTCGGATGATTATAGAGCATTATATAATTTATTAGTAAACAAAGGTAGCTGAAATTCTTTCTTCTATGGCATTTACACAATTAATTTAATAATAAATAGATACGAAATATTGCATTTCAAAGATTTAAAACATATTTTAATGAATAAAGGTGATCATTTCTACATCCAATAAATATGTAATCGCCATAAACAGCTGGAGAGGAGAACGTTTCGCTGGGTAGGGTGTGTTCAGCTAGTATGATGCCGTTTTCGGAGTCGATGACACACAGTTTCCCATTATTCGACGCAGCCAGTATCAGCTTGTCGCTCAGGCCGCAGGGCGTGGAGTACACGGGAGACGTCAGCTGCGTCTTCCAGTGCAGACTGGGCTGGAAGTTCTTAATGTTGATGCTGTACACCTTGTTGTCATGGCATCCGAAAACCATTTGCCATTTAAGCTTGTCTACTTCTTTGACATAGATTGAGGAAAATATGTTTCCTTTTGCACCTTGGTACTTCCATATCTGTAAAAGAATAACACAATATTAAATAAAGTTTGACTGGATCAGACTCAATTTTCTTACAACCCATTTCTTTACTGCTTTATTGTACTAAGGTTAAGGCATAGTTTCATTACCAAAACACAGAACCCCTAAGGGGTTCTAGGGTAGTTTATGGCACATGAAACAAAATAAATTTGTATATAAAATAAAGTTTTATATCACTTCTACACTAGTTGTCACTTTTTTCTACTAAGAGTCATTAAGATAAACTGGCTAAACTACAAGGCTTTCTTGGCGATTACTTTGACTACGGAACCCTAAAAAATACAAATAGCGTCTGTGTCTGTCACAACAGACAGATGTTGTACCTTAATGCCTTTTTCGACCGTCCTGCAGTGTATCTCGCCGTTGACCTCTGCGAAGACGACGTACTTGTCGTTGTCGTAGAGCACCGGGCTGGCGAACACCGGGCTGCCGAGCGAGCCGCGCCACGCCACCGAGTTGGTGCCCGTATGCACGCTGGCGCACACGCCCGACAGCGTGCCCAACAGCACGTACTGCTTCTTGGCGAGGACTAGGTCCGCCGATATCGCCTGGTCGGCGACTTGGATCGTCTCTTTGATTTCACCGGTCTGGAGATCAAATGTTGCTGTATGGTATATATCTAAACTGTAGGCCTTAAACCAGCTACATCAGAGTGGGACTGACCGGAGTCGAGGTTGCGTTTGCACGCCAGGGCCCTAAGTGGTCTGGTGCACAAAGGCTTGAAATGAAATAGGCTTGGCCTTCGACTCCCGACAAGCCCAGGATCAGTCAACTTCTTATATCAAATCCACCGGGCTGTTATGGCCCTTTCTGATCCTGAGCCCTCACTGTTGTCAAGTGTTTAAGAAACGCCCACTGGGCTAACTTAGCTCTTAGAATAAAACAAATATAATACATGCGACGAATAAAATTGCAAACTACCTACATAAATAAATGTAGGTAAGTATGGTCCATGCGAGAGTGCGGGCACAGTCTACAGTGGAGATACACCAGAGATATTAAATTGTATAGGTACTTAAAGGGATTTTTTTTTTCAGTAAAGTATAGATTTATACATAGATTGATATATATTTTTTGTTCTACTGGGAGGTATTCTTTTTTTCATACTTCAAAAGAATAAACAAAGCCTTTCACACAACAGATTCTTAGGGGGATTCCATTTTATCATTTTGGTATGGAAGCTTAAATTGTATAGTATTTTTTGAAGTGGGCGGAGAGCTCAATCTCTACACAGTCAGTCTGTCCAACAAAGAGATACAATACAATTATTACATGTGTCATCTGTGAAATGAATTACCTACTCACTGTTATCTTATCAGTGCATTGGTATATAAACAGTTATTTGTTATGGTATATAGAATATAAAATGGGTTATTTTTCCAATGATAATAAAGAATCTACAATAACAAAATTGCACCAATGCGTGCATAGTGCACATTTTTAGCTAGGACCTAGTATTACTTATAGTGGGTACACCTATTTTTTATTCGTGCATTACTCGTAAAAATCCAGGAATTGACTCTTTACTTAAAGATTTTTTTGGTTTAAATTTCTTACCTCGGATTCTTGAGGTAGGTAAGTACTATAAATTAAACTTTCTTGTGTATCTAGTTATCAGATCAGTAACCTTTCCAGATTCAAATATTTACATTTGAGAAATTAAGGTTTTAAGGTTTAAGATCTTTAATTATTCCTCTAAAGATTATAAATTACTTATAAGAAATAACAAAATTACAAAAATGTAATTCTGTATCTAATAAATATTCGACTCGTACAGAGCACACAACAGAAGCGGGTAGTTTATTTAAGTAAAAGATGTAACATTGCTCGATCACGCTCAATACTTAAAAACCAAAACAAACTTAGTAAAGGGGCGTCCATCATGTTAAAACATAATATGTATGTAATGTTATTAAGGATTTTACTAATTCGACGAGTTCAAGTATGCAATGAAATCTTAAGAGCTAAATAAATTATGTACTTCTCAGTGGTATTTATAAGAATTTGGAATTCTTAGCAATGATGCCTAGTTCTGGTGACTGTTGAATCGGTTTTTGAAAACATTCACCGATTTAATTATGAAATACCAAGAGCAAATTGTTAGATACACTTATTATAAAACAGAAAGTGTAAACATGGTTCAGAAGTGAATTCTTCTATATATTCCTCTACACGAGACATGATTTCGAAGCGGAAATTTGTAGGAAACGAGATTCTTTGACGCTCGGATCCAAATTCATCGATATATAATATTACAAACGTTATCATTTCATAAAACTAGACCAGACAAAGTATATACAAAGTCCAATTTTATTGTTTTAACACATGCATTTTTATTTTAAAATATGACATATTATTATGTTTATAGTTGGACACATAACTAGATATGATAATCTAATCAAAAACACACTAACTTCGTAAGTAGTATATTGAGATATAATATAATATAATTATAGTATGTAGGTATTTGATTAAAGTGTAACCTCTAATTGTGAAAGCTAGGCTGTTTGCAGTGGCGGACTAATCCTGTTTTAGGCCTTGGGCGGCAAAGAGCTGTACTAGGCCCCTAGTAGGTATATGAGCAGTGTTGCTTGACCGAAATTGTGATGATATTAAATGAATAAAAAATACTCCTGACCGAAATGTACGGCAATGACTATTTAACTATCGTTGATATATTGCTGATCATATTATTTAGGAGTCATGTTCGTTCAACACATTTTTTTTTTATTATTTAAAAAACTATTTAACGAGATTGAGACAACGAAAAAGAAAATTATATTTAACAAAAGAAATATTCTAGAATAATGAAGTGGCCATACCAACACGTCTATGCAGCGTATTCTCCCGTCATACGAGGCTATATACAGCAATCCATTGCAGCAAGTGGCTTTACTCTTGATCATAGATTTGATATTGATTTTCCATATCTCCTTACAGTTTTCTATGGAGAAGCAAACAATGGTGCCATCATAGGCGCCGACCATGCCGCACGGCGGCGTCGGATCCTCGTGGTAGCAGTAAACGGACGCTTCCACTCGCGCCTTGAGGGTTATTATACCTTGCAAAATGCCAGATATTGCATCTATCACCACGATTTTTCCAGAATGGCTGCCCACAATAGAGTACAAATTGCTGAAAACATAAATGTATGTTTTAAAATCTAATTATCTGAAGCAGCAATATGTTTTCACAATTCTGAAATGTCAATTTCAAGAGAAAAGCTTACAATCCAATTTGGAACAGAGTTGGCGAAGCGTCTACACATTTGCCAGTGTCATAAGTCCATAGGACAATAAATTCTACTGGATTACTAGAGCTATCATTGTTTGTAATTTTTTTATATGTTGGACTGTCTTGTATACTTTCTACATTTGATCTCGACCTCTTCATTTTTCTTTTTACTTTTGTGTCTTCTATACATAACTCTTTTTGGGCTAGTTGAATAATTTCGTCAATAGTCTTCTTTTGAGACATTAAGTATGGCAAAATAAATTTACCAAACTGTGGGTAGGTCAGGGAGAGCTTATTACACATGGAGACTGCTAAGAAAGAGGTTCCACCAATAGCAAAGAAGTCTTTGTTCTTTACTTCATCATAGGTAAAATTCCTGCTCATCACCACCTGCAGCTCCTTCAAAAAACTGACTTTCAAGGAATCTAATGTTTGTGGCACATTGTTTATCACCTTTTCATACATCTTAGAGAGAATCAGTTTAGATAGTTTACCATGAGGGTTCATGGGCATATTATCTACTCTTACGATTTTATCAGGCCAATGTTTGTCATCAAGTTTACACTTTAAAAAATCTGATAACTCTTGACTACTGAGTGTTTCAGAAGAGAAATACACAACCAACAACATAGGTTTTGGTAACCATATACATGAGCATGCTTTTACTCTTGGACATTGCATGATAGTCAATTCTATGAACTGTAAATTAATTTTGTGGCCAAATCGTTTGATAATGTCATCTTTGCGTCCCCTGTAGTAAATAGTACCATTTCTTATTTCACCTACATCACCAGTGTCAACAAATTTTAAAGAGTTTTCTTCTTCATTGCCTTTCGATTTATTCAAAATTATACATTTTCTTGATTTACTAACTGTAATGAAAAAAAAGATCTAGACGGTAAATGTAATTAAAATACAATTTAAATTCATATGTCTTTATTTACATGTCACTTACCTAAAATTATCTTTCCAGTATCCTTGTTTTCATGACTATCATGGTCAACTAGAATCTGTGTTTCCGAGAGACAGTTACCCAAAGGTACTTCTTTGTCTGTAAGTATTCTGTTCAGGTCAAGCTCTGCAGCACAAGCCCAACAGGACATTTCAGTGACTCCATAAAGAGTGAATATTTTTGTTTTATTATTCCAATCTTTGAGCTCTTTCAATCTCTTTATGCCATTCAAGGGTTCCCCACCCAAAGCTAATACTTTTAAGGTTGAATTTGCACTTAATATTTTATTTTTAATATCTGCATTTGAGTGTTGAAAGAACTTGGAAGGTGTTGTCTGCCAAAAAGTTACTGAATGTTCTTTGTTATTGGGGAATAATATATCTGGTTTTTCTGGTGCTATGAGAAGAGAGGCACCGTTAATACAAGCAAGTAGTATTTCAATCATGGAAGGGTCAAAGGTTAGTGGTGTAGAAAAATATATGATATCATGAGGCAAGATGTTGAACAGTTTGGTCAAATCATCAATGTTAGGCTGAATGCATTGTATGGGCACTTGTATGTGTTTGGGCTCCCCAGTGCTGCCAGAAGTCATGGCAATGAATGAGTGCTCTGGGATATGCTTGGTGTTGCTTTGAGGTTCTAGATCATAAAAAATGATTTCCAAATCAAATACTGACACTATCTTGTCAGGCTTTTTACTGAATAGCTCTGATGAGTTGCTTGAGCTTGCATCTTGAATCTTGATGATGATATTCAGTTTTACATTGTTTGCAATGCTTTCAATGTCTTGAGAGGGGTCCAGAAACATAAATGTTGTACAGCATTTGTGGGCACTTAAATTGCAAAATACAGGTTAATATTAATTATTATCTTAAGTTTACAATTAATGTGACTAGATTTGATATACAATATTAACTTACGCTGCAATTACGCATGGTATGATAATATTCCTCTCAGATACTAATCCAATTATACCCTTATTACATTTTAATTGTTGTAGGTTCTGTGATATGTATTCACATACCCCGTACAGTTCGGAATAAGTATAACTTTTATAAACTCCATCACTGTAGTGCCTTACAGCGATCCTGGAAGGGCTTTTAGCGCATGTTTGTACAAAAACATCGTAATAACCACGCTTAAATTTCATTAGGGCTTATTTTAATCCAAATGATTGTTTGAACTATGAATTCACTGTGTTTGTAAGAAAAATAATTTATTACGTTCAACGAATAACTGCATAATAATGCACGTGAAGTCACTAATAATATATAATTAAATAATTATTTATTTTTTCTTGAGAATCCATTTAGCAAATTGACATGACATTTTCAGTTTGACAAGCAGCTGTGGAATTGAATATTTATTTACTTTAATGTTTACATTAATTTCAATATTTTGCAGAAGTATCGGAGCGTTATTATAATTATAATCAAGTAAAATAACAAAAGAACATGCTCATAAAAATAAATGATCTGTCAATGTCAAAATTGACACTATATTTTTTAAAGTTATGGAATCATAAAAAGGTCTTAGGAATAATATTTATATTAATTAAATTATTAACTGACGAAAATTAGTAAAGTTGTTTTATTTATTCTTGGGTAACTGTTGGTACACCTCAGATATCTAACCTAGAATTAGGGAAGTAGTCAAGTCCAAGTTCTGAAAATTATTAGTTATATTAATGTTGATGAAAATAAAACACGATATGAAGGTCCCCACCACTACATATTTCTTTATTTCCTTTTACGGTCTCATTTATTTTTAAAATGTTGACTGGCTACATCCTTTGGAAAAGTAAATGCGTTCCACATGGACACCTAACCAGACGTGTGAAGCTCCTCAGGTGCTCCAATAATCACTTGATCTAGACATATTCCATATCCTATGTTGGTCTGATTGGTTGATTTAAAAATAATTTTCCACCTATGTTCTTTGCTTATCATGTTGTAAAAGGCGGTATAATGGGTTAGTGATCATGTAGGTGATGATGGCTTAGCCACTTGTCACTGCTTTTTTACACCTAACGATCGATTTTCGATTTAACTCAACTTGACTGTAATTTTGACTAAATGTGGTTTAAGGAGTTTGCTGCTGCATGGAATATTTTTACTTCTTTGGGAATTACGGGCTTGACGATATGTAGGTAAATTTAGAAAAAGTCTCTTTCTTTTTTCTTCTCATCATCTTTTCTTCTTTATTCTCATAAATATCAACCATATACAAGTATATTTATAGCTAACATAAAATTTACTTTAGGACCTGTCCCTGTTGTTAAAAAAGTTGTAATGGTAATGCTTTAGGGTTGTATATTTAACGCTCTACACTCAGCTGCAATGGTACCTATTTTTTCTTTTAATTTATTTGTATTTTGCCTTAATTCAGCATTTTATGTATAAGTTAGTTAGTTTTGTTTCCAAATAGGTCATTTGCCGTCGGCTGGCGGAGGCGCAGTGCATCTATCTTAGCGGAGCGCAGTAAAATCCTGATTTATACACTCGATGTACCAAAAGTGAGTAGTGGGGAGTGGGGGTTATAGATTGGCCTATAAAACGGATTATGACATCTATCCTGGGTTACAGTTTTAATAAAGATAGGTACCTACTTATATTATGTTTACTCAAATAAAATCACCAGGTATGTACCTATTGCTCCCGTTTGAATTACCTAATCCAAGGTGGGTTTTAGTTGTTACAGACCAGATTTACTATGATAATTTTGAAGTTATTAACCGTATATTACATTTCATTAGTTAATATACATCAATCGTACGAGGCCTTATCTTGCGTAGGTAAATAAATCCCAATATTAGATATTTAATAGATGCAATAATATAGCCGAAATCTGAGTTCAGCCATTTATTACGCATGTTATCCCTTATTCTTAAACCTTATTTAATTCGAAAACTGAAAATAATAGTATTTTTTAGCTTTCGGGTTGATTTTAAAATCGCTTTTAGTTTGCACCTGGGATAATAATCTGAACAGTAGAGCATAGGAAACAAACATGTGCACATTTAGATATAATTGGTATTACATCAATACGGTTAAGAAGATAACTAAGGAAAAAACTAATCTTTATTCAAATGAAATTTGGTGCTTCATACCCACTGAATACAATAAATATTATTAAAAAGGTTATTACCCCCAGTCTACATTCGTTTACCTAAATATTTTATTTTATCTATGAAAGGGTAAGTAAGATCTTTAACATAAATATTATCAAAAATTAATTAATGCAAAATAGTTTTTATCCGAAATGCATTTGTTGCCATACATGTGTAAAGTTCACCCCGCGAGAGTTCAAAGACAGGTATCAAGGTCCTAGGAGCACAGGACGATGGCGCTGCGGCGATGCTGACCTAAAACGTTCGGCAAATGAACGGTCCAATCAATTAGGGCCGGTCAGCGTTCGGCGGAAAAGAGGCCAGCGCGCGCGCTCTCCGAGGAAACTCGGAAAACGGCGGGGCGGGGTGAGTGAGGGTGCGTGTCAGAGAGCGCTCACATCGATCGCGGTGCTCAGTCTGCCGGGGCGGCCGGCGAGAGCGCGCGTGTCATGCGCTGCCGATGAGATGGCCGGCGCTCGGGCGCTCGTGGCCGCCGTCGCGTGCTGGTGGTGGCTGACCACCACAGCCGGTAAGTACCCATAATACATCACACTCAACACGCACTCTCGCCGACTTCGCCGCTGACCATCTGCCGTTTCGGCTAGACCGCGCCGGCAAGATCAGCTGTTCCGCCCTTGCTAACTACTTATTCACTTAACTCTCTTTCTGTACTTACATTTCTTTATACATTTTTAAGAAACAAAAAAAAGTCGTGCGTGCTTTATTTCACGATCTCCCCTCGTTATTTACGTGCGCGACATAGGGTTCAAGTTTGTTTTAATCGTATTATTATAATCGATCTCTGCACGCCTTTGAATCTTTACGTTTGTATTGTAGTGTACCTACTACTGTGTTTTAGGTGGTAAGTAGAAGTGTGAGGTAATGTTTCGTTCGTCAATTAAGGTGCGTATAGTGACGTTCTGCCGCATGCAGTCTTGGGGTAGTTTTCTGTCCGTAGTACTACAGTTTTGTTAATTAGTCGTCAGTGTTTCACCGCCGCGGTGACCGTCTCCGTAAATTGTTTCGAATCATATGTCTTAGATACTACCGTAAGGGTAAAGTGGGTTTTGCGTGTTGCGTCTGTGAAACTTGTAGCGTGAGCCTTCCGTAAAAGCCGTAAAAATATTTGACACGATTTTTGTACAGGGGCTCTAAGACAACCGTCTGTTTTAACTTGATTTTTGTTTTTTGTTAAAAGATGTAAAGAATCGAGTAAGTATAAAGTGTTCTGCGGCTCAATCATTTCTGAAAAAGTTTGGAGGTTGGCTGATGTAACGATTCAGCAGCCGCGGAGTGGGCCCGACCCGCGGCCACTATCTTGGCGGCGACTCGTCCTTGCGCGCTAAACAAACGTTGATATTACGTAACGCGGCGGCTGACACATCTGCGTAAATATTGATCATAATCACGCCACTGTGCCGGGAGGCGGCCCACTGCACCCTGCACCAACACCTGCTCAGAGGGTATCTTGAGGACACGCCGAACGCACTCAAGGCCAAGCCTTCGCGATACTCGTAGTTTGGGTAGAACACCTATCGACGGACTTCTGTGGTTAACAGACTTTACCAGTATTTTCACTGTTTATTGACAAAAGACACGTGTCCTAATTGATTGAATCTTAATGCAATAACAAGTGGAATTAAATTGTCAAAAAATACTTCTACCCAGAAACAAGACAGCCTTCTTATCGCGGCACAGTCACTTCCATATTATGTCCAACGATAAGCTTATTAAGTTTTGGGCGTAATCTGATGCTCCCCATGCTATTATTACATCATACTTTAACCCTATATTTAACTTTAACATAAGCCTGATGAAATCCCAGGTAATACGTGGTTTGATTACGTTTGAGCGCGTATATTGTCGTCGCTATTTCAAAACCGTGGGTTAAGATTTATTTTCTTTTTTAGTTATGTATTTCAACCATTATATATGTTTTTTTTTACCATATATAACAACCCAAAAGATATCAATATCATTTGTTATTAAATCCATAGGGTCACTGATTTCATCCAAAAGACTTCAACGCGCTTTTAACAAAATGAGGTCAAATAATTTGAATAAATAATTCTACTTTTTATGTATTAACCGAAAAAAATTAGGAGGTTTAGCGCCCATAAATAGGTATTACATGTGCTTTCTCGAAGAAACCAAGTTGCTTCAAAATCATATACAACATAACATACATAGAATGTGGTAGCAGGATATTTATGTTTGGTTATAATTTATAATTTTAACTTCTTATTTATCTTTTTTTATATATTATTTATATATCCCACTATATTGGAACATATTAAAAGAAAGTGTGTAAAATTATTTAAGACCTTTTTATTTAAATATAATAGTTTAAAAGTTTAATTTTACTAATACGTAAGACGTCTGTGACTTTATTTTCTTTGTGTGCTAAATTTGCTAGATTCCTTGGAAATACAACATTTTCGTGATATGTATTATTTGTCAGAATTCACGATTAAAATTAATTCTTAATACTTTTACCTATGATATTTTAAACGACTACTTATTTAGTTTATCCATTATGTTGGAATACCTATTAATTAAATTTTTCAATAAGATTTTTAATCTTCTCACTATCTATTGAAATATATTTTTCCGAATATGACATGTTCTAAAACTTTAAAAAAATTAAAAAAAAAAAAAAAATCAGTAGAAATTCTTATTGGCATTGTAATAATATGTACAGTTTAGAGTAATATAAATGAATTGCGTGTAACTGTTGTTTAGAGAGGAAAAATTGAATAATTATTTTATTTCCGAAATACACGTTTCAGGTTTTTACACCGAAGTTATTGCAAAAGCTTACTGGGTTACATTTTGAGTGAGTTGAGTATAATTTAATAAATATTTTCTTGTTATTCCGTGTTGCACTTAATATAACAACACAACATTTGCAAAAAACTCTGATTTTACTCATATTTATTTAAAAACAAAGTTTATATATTGAAAGTTTAAACTTCTGTGCTTTGTCAACATAATACCGCATTGCTATAAAGCTGAGACTTTGTTGAACCAACTTTAGAAACCCATAATAAAACTTTGAATACATTATTCTTTTCCAACTGTCATAAATATAAAAGCGCCGTCACACAGAAATGAGTGAGACCTACGTAAGACTGAATTCATGAAAATGCATTAACTGATTTACTCGTATTGTATATACTATGGGCGGTTTTCTTCGAAGCGCCAGCAGTAGCCTCGGAAAATTGCAATTTTATCAAACTGGAACATCTGGCCTGGAATTGTCATTTCCTTTAGACATTTGTCAGGGCCTGACCTGGTACATGGACTGCCTAAACATACCCAGAAGTTGGATATTGTTTTTATTTCACTCCTATTATGTAATACTGTATATACGTTTTATTAGAAAACTTTAAGTTGATACAAGACGTTAGTTAAAAAAAAGTTATTGCAGTGAAAATAGAAATAATCAGGAACCCTAAACTTCTTCTTAGTTTTTGTTATGTCATTCTGTAAGTAAAAATGACATTCATTTATTAAAGTTTAAACAGCAAGAAATATTAAATTTAAACAAAATTTATATATAGACTTATAAACTCAAGTATAGGTCTTTGTACCATTAGCCCATAAGTTTAAGCTATTTGTCAGTGACATTAAGCTTTAATGATGTTTTCTTTATTTCTACAGCAGTTTTCTTTTCTATTCGTGGACTTTGCTGATGTACCTACGTATTGCATACCAGTCTTTTCGTGACCGTAGGTTATTAATTTTACAATAAATGGTAACAGCCGTTAGTAATTCTGTTGTCTATTCTGTTTAGTTCGAATTCAAGGTAAATTTAATTTTACATCAAGGTTTTATTTAATACTAAATAACACGGCCCTTGAAATGTCGAAGGGGGGTTCCATGAAGTTATATTATTTATTGAATAACTTGTTGAACGTTATTAGAAAGGAAAATAAATTGTATTTTATCGTAATGCTGACGAGTATTTTACGTGCGGTGACATAAAATTAAGGATTCTTTTATTCAGAGAGAATAAATTTAATATCATTCAAATTAAGGCGTTCGGTTTTCTCTGCCTAACCCGCTAGGAAAGTGAAGCGTGAAGTTTAGTTTAGTTATTAGAAGTAGTTCATTGAAAGTACACCGCCGTTCTTAAATAATGTATTTTTTGTTTATAGGATCTAATCGAAATGAAGTATTGAAACTCCGAATTTATTAGATAAAGCTTTAGTTGCGTCTACGTCCACGTTAAACTTCAGAATTGGGCCGAAGGGGAATATCATCCTGGATATAATATCACGTTAAATGTGATGCAGTTTCATCCCCTTTTTTACCTATTTAAAAACTGTTGCTTACACCCAAGAGCTCGTACATGTTTATATCTTTAACTTCAAAAACGATAAAGTTTCATGCAAAACTTATCCTATCGGGAAATAAAATCTAGAAGCCCGCTTACGTAATTCAAGGAATCTTTGTGCAAACTTATGCTTCTAGACGGCTGTAGCGGTTGCTAACGTGGTAATCAGTCAATCAAAGCTTCTTCTTCGTGAAGAAGGAAAACTGGCATTAGTTATTTATCGTATTTCTTGTCGTCTTCATCAAGCTTGCTTTATATCTGACCGTACGGTACATTGTACTTTACATTTGGTTATTGGGTGGGGTCAGTTGTGAACTTCGTTTTCGTCTATAAGTTCCTAGAACTTGGGCCCAATGAATCTAATCCTAAAAAAAGCTAGATCTGGGTCGTAGAATTGAACCAAAGTGAACAGCGGGTTGGTGGGGAGTAACTCTGTCTACGAAGCGAAGGAGGCTCATTGAATTTTTATCGCGCCCGTTTCGCGCGAGCATTCAATTTTTATATTCAATTGCTCGCCTTATCTGGCTCTCGGCACATTTGTCTTCGAGGAAAATGTAATGAATTTGCAAGGAGTTTGGCTGTTTAATATAAAGAAAATATAGATGCCTTTCAAAGTAGCACCTGATAAGAAGCTATGACCTAGCGTTAATTTATAAATGACTTAGTTTGAAAACATACTTTTGGGCTTCTAAAAAAGTTTGATCATAATTATATGTGGCTGCAATTTTTTTTTTACTGAGGCCTTTTACAAATTTTATGTTATGACAGTCTGACAAATTAAGTAGTTTTAATTTAAAATATTAATACGAAGCTAGGAGTTGACATTAAAATGTGCAAGGATTAATTCCACTCCCGCTCAGAAATATCTCATATATCTCTCTCAGCGTTCATGTTAGTTCAGTATCTGTATATCTTATCAAGTAAATCTGTTTGAGGATAATAATCCAGAGAGATAGTGGCGTTGTTTACATAATAGGTAAATAGTCGAGCAAGTATACATATATAATTAGGATGCGTATATATCTAAACAAAAGTGAAATGTACGATTATTTTTTATTTCCTTGCACAGTAGTTCATATGTATTGAGTAGCTATTAACTAATAGTTAAGCAAATAAATAATGTACAAGCTTTTTTTTATTTTTGATTGTTGGTTACAATACTGACTCCTAAATTAGATTCACTGCGAATCTCGAAATAAAAATCTGGATTTGCTTGGGTCGGTGATTCTGTTGCGTCTACATAACTACATTATCAATGAGATAATGTAGTTAGGTAGCCGATTAACACGACTAATTTGTTAAAAGTTTATGTTTTGTACGCATAGTACCTAATAAAATGAAGCGTACTAGATACTACTACTAACTACTTGGACAGTTTTGTTTTATTGACAAGTTGAAATAGTTGTCGTATTTTTTCCAGTCAAACATATTCGGGGAAGTTTCTCATCGTGGGAAAACGTATCTAACAAGATAAATACAAATAGTAAGAGCGAGCTCGGGTCATCCGCTATCGAACTATTGACAGTGCCGCCGAGACCGCTCGCGCCACAACCAATAAAACCTCTTTAAAACAACTTCTCAAGTGACAATGCTAGATAAAATGGGATGGCAACTGCATTAAAAGAAAAGTTGCGAACTTACTTCGATCTAAGTTAGGTAGTTTTATGACAGCAGTTACTGTTAAAAATCTGGTATGACTTTTATATTATTTATTATATACGTAGCCATATTTAGTTTAAATGTGATGAGAAATCACTAAATCCTCATTTACCTATTTAATTATTTGTTTGTAACAGCTGGGGTATTTGTTTTGTTCTTATAAATGTTTACGGTGACGGCTTACTAGTAAGCGGTCGTTTGCTTGATTGTCGCCCTAATTATAAAAAATATAAACGGTCGAATTGAGAACCTCCTCCTTTTTTGAAGTCGATTGAAAAGTAAAAAGATATTGATCACAGAACAAACTAAAAATATAAAAGGATTTGCAAGTTTATTGGTTCGGTCTTTGGAATTTAATTACAACAAGCATCTATATTTGCTCCATATTACGGGTTTTTAACAATACAGCTAGACACGTACCTATGCATCATGATGAATGATTTAATATCCCCATATATTACTACCATACATCCAATCGGAAACACATTACAATACTTATAGTTATCTTAAATGGATTTTAGATATCCTTTGCTCATATATTCTATGTATTATAAAATGTTGCTATACCTTTATGACTTAGCAACATTTTATTAATACATAGAAATACAAATTAATATAGAGTCACTGTTATATTTTATAGCCTTATCCGGCTAAGACAGTAAAGGGCTCGTTCCACGCATAACAGTCGTATACTCCCTGACCGTAGCGTCATAAAGCAATACGAGTATTTTACAGCTGTTTAATCAAACATTAACCCACATATAATACAACCAAATTGGTCAAGGCATAAAGCATAAAATATATGGATAATATTTGGCGTTAATTAAAGTGGCTTAATATATTTAAGAAGAAGACCATGGTATTTTGGTAAAATTAGCCAACTACAACTAACTTATAGGCACAAACAAGTTAATTTGGACAAAAATATGATATCTTTCTGACAGGCCCGTTGGTCGAGTGGTCAGAGACCCTGGCCACGAAACCAAGGGTCGGGTTCGAATCGCGCTAGAGGCAAATGTTTCGTGTGTTAAACATGAAAATTGTTATCGAGTCATGGATGTTTATAAACGTATTTAAGTTTGTCTACATATTCACCTAGTATCCATAGCACAAGCATTAGCTTATTTTGGAGCTAGGGAATTTGTATGTCAGTCAGGAATTTTATTTATATTATTTTATTTTTTCTTATTTTATTCTCTGGTAATGTAGTTATTTTTTACGAATTACATACTTAGTCTAGTACGAGCGATACAACGATAAATTTGAAATGTTGAACTCTACAATAAGACATCTTAACATGACTGCATATTAACTAATACGAGTATAGCTTGTGCTGAATCTCTGTGTAATCTGGCGCTCGGGTACTCGTTATGTAGATGTAAAATTTATTCCATGTAAGCTGTAGAAATGTGTAAAGTTTGCGATTGTATCACGTGATAAACAGCTGTGACCGTATAGTGATAAATATCCGATAGAAGGTAGGAAAGTGAGATCTAAGGAGTTCATCGTTCTCTGAAGCGGGCGCGGGCGCGGGCGCGGGCGGCGCTATCGGGCCATAACGCAAGTAACTCACTTAATGGGCATCGCGTGCCGCCCGCCCTGCGTCTCCGTCCGGTACCCGCCACCCGGTGAAAGTATGTTCCACGACTCCGACTTACAATTACTCAACTTTAAGACTTTTATTTTTGACGTTCGTACCTAACTTGTTTCTTGGGGATCGTTTTGTTTTATGTTCATAATTTTTTTTGGTGAAATGCATTTTGGGGTGTTGTAACTTGATTGTTTTAGAATCTGTTTAATGAAATTAATTTTATAATATTTGACGTTCGTTATAATTATAGCTACGGAAAATCTGAAATGAGGTAACCAATGATATTATAAATAAATAATAGGTGAAATATCATTGAATGTAATGTAGCATTAATAAGACATCATTATCAAATCCAAAGCTACATAGATACATCTATCCATCATCATCTGTAAATACCATACACTTTGTGTTGTAAGAATATAGTTAGACCTTCAAATATCTAGTATCTATAATAAGGTAGGATAAATAAGTTGCTGGGGTGACTAGTCAAGTCAGTAAAGTCTATATTTATGAATGCTAACCAAATAATGCGTCCTCTGTACTTTGGCGTATATAAAGAAAATAAATAAAAGTACACGCATTAGCATTAGCGTAGCATTAGTTTGATTAAGCCATTGAACCGTAGCCGCCAATTACGGCAATGGATTCCCGACTTCCATTCGTTACTATCCAAGTATGCTTATAGCAATTCTGTCGATTGCTTAAAAGATAGATAAATTGAGATGCCTTGTATATTTGAAAAAAACGTATATACGTACTGTTCATTTCGATATAGTAATCGATAAATAAACTTATATACTGATATCGAGCATATTTAAGAATGTGATGACAGTGGCAAGCCATGAACTATTTTTTTTTGTTAAATACGGCTGCTTGGTTGCTATCAGTCACACAATCAAATGGAAACAACTTGCTGATGCATTTGTGAACCGCTTTCGAAGAGTCAAGAAGTCAAAATGCTGTCGTTTTAAATAAAAACACCAGTGAGCTCATTCTAGAGTTTTCTACAACTTAACCGTACGTGATAGGAAAATCCTATAAACTTAGTTATAATGTCGTCTTCTCGTATTGTTGTCACAGTTATCAAACCGTATTGTGAGAAATATAAACATTATAAGTCTATAAAACGACACCTATTTAACAAATATTATTATGATTATATTCACATTTGTCGTCATGTAGTAAAACACACGCAAGTTTGTTACGTAAGTTCAGACAATGGTTAACATCAAGCAATTGATGCAAAGGAGTTTAATTTCTCATAAGCTTTGTGTTAAATGGTTGCAGACAGTGTTTTCAGATTAGCGCCCCAAAGCTCTAGCTCTACACTAAGCATAAATGTACCTAGAATTTAAATGTGGATCTGGACCAGGGAATTAATAAGATTTCTACATTTAGACCAAGTCATCTCTAAAACTCATGGATGATTATTACAGGCATGATATAAAATGTCCTAGAGAAAATATTACAAATGCGAGGCCGTATCGTGTAGGTCGATTTTCTGTCTTTACCGTTACAATACAGCAATGGTTTAAGGAGAATATTGTTAAAAAAATAGTGGGAGAGCTTGAGAATAGCATAGATTCTAGCATAGAAACATACCTCGAGACCAAAGGAAATCAGTCTGAAGGACGAATTCGGTCTGCTAAAGTCGAGGACAACAGCTAGTATTTTTAAAAGTCGATATAAAAAGCTCTTTTCTAAAGAAAACGATTGCATAGTACATCATAAATCATTTATAACGTCTGCCCTACAATGCATAAATTTTAGCCACCCCCGCACGAAATAACTCTTTAGGGTGTTGATGTAGTAAATATAGGTATTGTTGATGGACTAACACTAGAAAGACATATCTGCCTTATAATTTGTTATTAAAGAAGTGAATGTGAAATGTCATTGTATAAATCCATAGGTCATTGTAGTATTGTCGTTTATTTTTATTTAAATAAAACAGCTCCTAGACGAACTTTACCTGAAACTTTATATGATTACATATTCAGTTAGACATTCATATATATACAACTGTTACAAGCAGGTTGCAGCTAAAATATTAATGCCGAACAAAATTGAAATTAAAATTGGACTATATTTGAAGTCGAGCCAAAACGTTGCTTAGCCTTTACCTACTACTTAACCTACTAAAATATTTTTGTAGGGATCGTGCGATAAGTAAAAGTTGTGAAAGTTACGAAAGTCGTTCGTAGTTCGTTTGTTGCAGATTGGGTCTTCAGTGAAATGCCACTGTTCAGGAGCTGGCTGGATATTTTATATACAGATGTATATATTTTTTGTTTGCTACATATGCCATGTAATCTACTTTTAGGCACCTATAGATCGAGAATCTACACATTAATAACTAGTGATTGAGATACATAGTTACTCATTCGATACCAAATGTTGTTAATATCAAATTGTCGTATAATCCGTTCTTACCTATTAAAGAACAGACATTCCGTATACCTACTAAATTAATCAAATAACTTAATTTATAAAATACTGCAAATACTCGATAAAAATTAATTTTACTAAATATCAACTCCCTAGTTATTTTTAGATTCCGGAAATATAGCGTTTTATTTCCAACATACAATTTCGTTGACACATTCCTAAGATCCGTAATATGGGTCACGCAACCGTAAATTGGACAATCAATCAAACTTTTAGAAAAGTGGCGATTATTGTTGGTTTGGGGAAACAAACGTTAAAAAACTTTATTCTTTTTTCCTTGAATTTACAAATGTCCCATATTTATTGCACAATGTTTTTTCCTAATTATTAAGTTTATTTCATAGCACAGTATACATCCTTATCGTTTTTGTAGGGATAGATATCAATATACACCATAGTATACATTTTAAACAAGTAAAATAATTTGACGGGTTTTAATAGCATTCAATCACTAATCGATACGAAATTTTATTTAATTTTTACTAGTTCTATTGGTACCTACTCATACACATTCCTGGTAATATCAGGCATATCCTCTAGGATACAGTCTGTTAGACCTTGGCATTGACACTGATTGGTTTAGCGAACCTGCCTACTAAATTATACATAAGCGCGCTCTGGCGTTTTCCATTTCAATTCCATGAAAAAATACATTGTAAAGTAAAATTGTGCTAGTATCTGAAAGGCTATTAGTTATTTGTGACATGATCAATGTACATTGGTGCTGTCAATCCTGAATAAACAGGTGTCGTGCGGAAGCTTTTTGCGTCATATTCTTTGTATATTTGCTGCAGATGGAAAATTACTTGCGTTACTGAGAATTTTACTTTTATTTGAATTTCAGAGTAGGTGGGCAACTATTCCTAGAATAATAGCTTAGTCAAGGTCTCTAATACAGTTTTAGAGGTAATAACAGTTTGAAAATGTTATTATCCCGTAGGCCTGGAATTCTTTTCTGTTAATTCTGAAAAAAAAAATGTATAGGACATTCAATTCAAATTCCTTATTTATATAATTTAAACTATATTTCTAATGGATATGGCACGAACTGAGGATTCAATCACCATACAAAATACATTACATATCATTGGTCATTAACAATTCTTCTAGCCTAGGGAATGCAATCTCGTTCTCGCGAGATCTCGTTTTCGCGAGATCTCGGCGTTTTGGGCGAGATTGATCTCGGTCGAAAAAAGGGGCGAGATCTCGCGAGATTAACGAGATTGTAATGGAGTATAAAACCGTCTCATTCGAAGCGCGGCAGCGCGCGAACTGACACGAACGGACCTTCGATATGCGCGGGAGGCGGCAGCCTGAGGTCGCGGGACGGGGTCTCGCTCAGCGTTGCCTCATGCGTGCGTGCGATTGGTCAAAAATTAATCCGAAAATAAAAAGCCGTTTAGCAGACGACTCTTTGGACATTTTGTGCTTCTTAGGGAGCTATTTTCAAAATAATTCTTAAATTGTTATACATAGTGATTTGTGATTTTAATTGAACAAATATTTCATTTAATTGGTATATTTTGTTAATTATTAATCTGTAATTTTCGATGTTCTACTGTAGGTACTCAGTAGATATTGTTTGATATAATTTATTTTATTGTTATTTGATAGATAAATACGTAAAAGCGTAAAAGTATACTACTTAAAAGTTTATTTAAAAAATTTAGACAGTTAGGTACGTCAATCTATGTTTAATGCATAAAAAAGTCTTGAAAAAAATTGTGAAAATAAATGTTTTTATAATACATACTTATAGTTTTTATTATTATTTTCCTCATTTATTCAAATATTGTTATTATTTGAAAAAAAACAAACACAAAACTGCTAATCTCGCGAGATCTCGAAATTGCCGAGATCTCGCGAGATTGATTTTCATACTCTCGCGAGATCTCGCTTGAGGCCAATCTCGCGAGATTTGCATTCCCTATTCTAGCCATTTTTAGGTTGTGTTGGCGTATTTTCTTTTTCTCAAATTCAATAAAAAAAAAAATAATAAATATCTGACTACATCACATACATTGAGCTGACTCCGGATATCAGAAACAACAGTGGTATTACAAATATACACTTAAATATTGAAAATTAACACCCAGACACAGAACAAACACAAGTATTAATCACACGAATGTTTCTCCTGGGTAGGGATCGAACTCACAACTCTTGGTGCATGGGGCAGGGTCACTACCAAATGCGCCATCGAGCTACTACAAAATCTACATTATTTATCTAATCAAGGCAATAAAGTAAATAAAGTAATGGATGATTGAAGGGAGAAATTAAACTAGGATGGAACTAGCAAGGAACTATCCTGTTAGGATATCATTGCGCAATGCGCTCGTGCTTAATTCGGTAGGACCGATGTGAATGGCTGGAGTGCATTCAGATCGAGGAGACGTCGAGATCAAACTCACGAAACGCCGCGCCGGCTGCCGCTTATCTCGCAAGGCGTGGAGGTTGCAGAGTGTCGCAGCGAGCGCAATGCGGTGCTCCCACTAAATCTAGTTTGACCTCGTTTCACGGCCACGCTGAAATTCTTTTAAAAGCCCACAGTTTTACCTGAGTCGCTGCATTCGGCCAATTTGCTGCAATTGGGTTACCTCTTTTAAAGCTTCTGTGCTCGTTGCCGGTTTTCGTTGAGTCTTTAATAAATCTTTATATCGGGTTCTGATAAATTTTCAGAAACTGCCTATTTAAAAATCCCACAATGCGTATAACGCATCTATACCTAACATATAGATGTTAGTAAGAATTATTTTTTTAGTCAGGTATTCGTTTGTACGTCAAAAAAGAACGTTTGATAGTTTCTATTTACAAATTCGTTGATTTAACCTAACCTCTCTAAATTCCAAAAATGTATGACCCATACCTACAATTTATTTAATCCCGCTTCTTCCTTCGCATATAGCCATATTGCACCTACAGTTCTGCGGTCGCCCCGTTTAATTAATCTTTTAACTCACCCCATGCAATTTGATTGGACAGTAAAATATCTTGGTGGTATTTCCACGTCACCGGTGGTGGAACGTTGTGTGACGTCATTGCGTGGTTGCTAGGTAGAGGCGGCGAGACCGTCGCATGCGTCGTCGTGCGTCGCACTCGTGTTCGAGTACAATATACTCGTATGTACTTAGTATCGATCACTCGCCCCTTAAAGGTACGGCTGGCATGCTATACGGCTATCCGAGATAAAGAATAAGGGCTGACATGACTTATTGACGGTTTAGTTTGTCCAAAAACCTGTGTAGGTATGAATAATATTCGTTAATTTAACGAAAAGTATCAATGTAAAAAAATCTTAATATGATTTTTTATGATTAGTTTCTGTATATTTTTTTAATATTTTTTTTGAAAAGCCTAATGCAAGCAAATAAAAGCTTAAATGTAGTAGCGAAATTTTGAATTGCAACCCAATTAAAGAAAGCTATTATCATTAAGCTACTCCTTAAAAAGTTGATCTACAACTTTAGTAGTCACTAAGTCGGTAAGTTTCATTCAATATGTACGTGTTAAGGCAAGGGCTATCCTTCGCCGCAGCCAGCCAGGACTGAATAATGGACGGCCGACCTGCAATTAGGTCGTCTCGCGTTTGTACACCACTTTACGGCACCTTGGTGCAATATTTAGAAGCAATTTAGAACCACCTCTGTATTATCTACTTAACATGTGGATTCGTGAGCCAATTTAGAAGGGAAACATTCTGGTCTGTATTTTCCTTTTACGATAAAGGAAATTGCATTAAACGTGGTAGTTACTGAAAATAAAACGTAATTATTTGGATACTTATCATCATAATAAGATTTTGGTGTTGATAATTTTGTTGTACTGTAAAGTTTATTATAAATAACAAATTTCGAAATACAATTTACTTTGCGTTATATAAATAGTTGAATAAAAGTGATACATGCAGTCTCAAATTTCGGTAAAAAACGATAAGATTATGGATTTCCTCACATAAGCTATTTCCTCTGAAAACTGATTTGTTTGTTAGATTTTGTGAATCGTAGACGAACATAGGAATTTATTACCATTCATCGCCAGATTCCACGAAAGAGGCTCCCAAAGAAGTGCCGCGGCAGGTATGACGTCACGGAATACATCGCGAGGGTTACGAATAGTTTCGCTTAGTAGAATTGAATTGGCTATCGACAGCGAATTACAATTTGTTTGCTCCGGGTTCAAGGGCGGACCTTATCCCCGGCGGACTTCGCCCGCCGAAATGAAATTGTGTTATTAAATTATTGGCCTAACAGTTACTTTTATGGCACCCAAATGTGTTTAATTCCCTTTAACTTACAGCTGGAGAGTATAAAAACGCTTACGAAAAAGTAGATACAGTAGTGGATACGACTTTTTTGTTAATCGAATAGTAGGATGGGAGAACGTACATGTTAATATATCGTATTGAAATGAAATATACCAAATCAAATCCTTAAACACGCCTCAGTGTTGTTAAAAAATTGTGAAATATGGTCCGGCATATTAAGTCACAAGGGTATCTGCTAACTTCTAAAATTGTAGTATACAAAATAATTATAACCTAGAAATGAATGCGGAAAGTCGCAATGAAACTTGGGTGAACGTTGCACTTGTTCCAATCTATACCCGGCCGTCAAGTAGAAAAGCGCAGCTAATGTTATTCACGCTGGTAGTTGGACAATTGGCCGAGGGTTGCGCGGAGGGTGGCTGGTGCCAGCGGATGGTACCGAGCACCGACAGGTTGTCTCACCCCTCGCCGCCCGTAATGGCCGTCAGGCGCACCACACAATAAACCATACAATAGGGTAGTAGACCCACCAACCGTTCACATGCTGTTTATCAAATGTCAAAACGCAAGGCTTTTACAGATACTGTATGGTATTAGAATGATATGACGTCACGGTATGCCACACTGACTTAACAATTAAATTTTATAAAATAATTATAAAAATATTTTTATAAACATAGTTAAGGTAAAATTATCAATGTTAAATAAATTGTCATATTATCATCGTATCGACAGTGTACTGTGTCAAAAATCCAATAATATATAGCTTGTCTAGTTGACATAAATAATTTCTTCAATTTTGATTGATCTAATTCCACGTAAGTACGTATTTTACACCCTCCGATGGGGTGGCGCGACGCAGTCGTTTGATACGTATTATTCTCTAAGGGAAATAACGTCATTCATAATGGGAATAACTTTTGTATCAAAAACTACTCAGAAGTTCAGTTACAAAACTTGGCAGATACTTTTATGCAAATTGAAGTGCCACAATTGTGCAATTGTGGCACAATGTGCATACAAAGTTAGGCTGATGTGAGATAACTGGGTTAATTCCTAATTGAAAATTGTGCAAAATAAATGCACTTCCTTCTTAGTTCCATTAGTTCTTTTTATAACTGTCAAATAATTTTATATTTTTATTACCTTGATGAGCTCGCCAAAATCCTGGCAAGTTTTATATATTTTTTGTTTCATCTGCGAGTCGTTTACTGTGCGCCGCACTCACCTCGCATTTGTTTGCGTGTACGGCTTCAAATATTAGCTATTTTATTTGACGGGTAATAAATCGCGAGGGGATTTTATTTGCTGTCTCACGATTTAATCAGCGATGGGGACTTTAAATTTATTTAAAGTAACGATCATGAATGAGAAAACCATTCTGAATTGTGGCATAACTGTTAACTGGAATGAGATATTCGTCTGCAACTGCGCGCTTCAACGTATTTTGAAATGCGTTCGAGTAAACGTTTAGCTATAGCAATGGTTTTTGGATCTTTTAATCTTATTTCTAAGAATTAAAATTGAAGATAATTTAATATTTTGTAGGCAAACTAACAGTTTTAACTACGAAGATTTTATATATTAAATGATTGTAAGGAAAAATAAATGTACGTGCTATCATTTAAAATCGACTTTAAGTGATTGATTAAGCTTTTAATTTAAAGACAGACCCTGCTAAAAAGTATGTTGCTATATCTATACAAACGTCCTCTAAACTCAGTGACCATGGAATCAAGTTCAGAAACGCACCTATTACACAGTATAAATAATAATAAAAACTGCACATCAGGCGAGGCACCCACTGAATTCTTGAAGCAAATGCGTATGTTTACACGTTTATCATCAGCGTTGTAGTAAAAAAACTTCGCGAGGCAATCGAACGGAAATCGGCTCATTGATAGCCGGCGATAAGGGATAAGGCGCTACGTCAGAGGCTTGACCCTCTCGCCCGTGTCTCGCTTGTAGGAAGCGAGGCCCGACACGTCTGTAATTGTACGAGATTAGATTAGTGCGAGCTAGACGGTGCACTCCTTTGAGGAGATCCTATTGGGTGAACGGAGCGGACGCGGTCGGTGCCTACGGCGCTCAGTGGTTTCACATTACCAAAATTTTATTGGGTGTTTTAATTTGGTTTAATATTAATCACTGATGGTTTTTAAAAAAAAAAACTTTCATTGTGAAAACTTCTCCAATTTAAATTTAATAAAGTATTTCCAACATTATACTGGTTTTAACATACAAACTGTAAAATTACGCCACTAATAACCTGTCACGTAAAGCCATAACCTAAAGCATATAACCCCTATCTACTTCTGAGTAGGTACATTCATGCCTTGAGTATAAAGATGTTACCAAATACTGAATATGGTTAGCTAATTACAGTGTAACAATCTATATTTTTATAAACAGATGAAAAATGTATGCCCATCTAGTCTTTTATTCCACATTCGATGAATTCATGGGTGCGTGCGCTTTTGTCGGCGTGACTTCAGAAACCACGCGCGCCCTACAGAGCTTATTGAATAGCACGCACATGTCAAGGCAGGTTTGACATCGATAATTTATACAAAAGTCGCGCGTTTGATCGTACCAAGAACGTTATCGTAACTGTAAAATATTTGAGAGTACTCAATTGTTGCTATTGGTGGTTTCAATTTACCTCGACGTTGAATCTCTGTAATAAAGTCAGTTACAGATTCTTTGATGTCCACTGCTCCGGTTGATAAAGCGCCAAATAAGCACACGGCCATACTAATGGTAAGTGGTTACCATTTCCAACGGGGTATCACGCGTTGCCGACCTGTGAAGATTTAGGTATATTACCTGTGTCGAAGTGCCCTTCTGTGGCACTCGCATCTCAGCAGTGGGAGTGCACACGTGCCCTGTTATCTGTGTTTGTCCGGGCCGGCTTAGCGCCGCGTATGTACAACCGCCCGTCTCATTGTCAAGTTCAAAGTGTCATACACTCGCGTTATCGAAGGTGAGGACTTTGGAAAAGCCGCCAACCGATGGTGGGATGTGAAATAGAGATCTCCCTTTAGCTTATTTGTATCCAGAAAAGTTCACCCATCGTTAAATTTTGTGCGTAATTACTCATACACTCATTTTTTAAATAATACTGACATGCAATATTAATCTGCCTGCATAAATATACTAATTTTAATAATGTAACAGTAGTTATTTAAGGTAACTAACACAGTCTGTCTGGTTTGACATATGACAAATTAAATTAGAGTTCTTTATTTTAGGAACGCCTATGTTTATTTTGTAGTAAGTAGAATTATTCATTAACGGTTATTAAGTACTAAAAGCCATTAATAATTAAGTTCGTGTTTATACGCACGAGTTTAGGTATACTAAATGATGAAAAATCGAGCCAAAATAACACTATTCTGACAAAAATTATATTTTCATATTCGAACATTTCGAGGCTTCCGAATTTTCTATAGATCAATGTTGGACAGTAGATTTTAGTTTAAATTTGATAAACGATATTATTATGATGATTATCAGAGATGAAAAGCTGAAGGCGCTTCTCCATTGCATTATATCATGCCACGGGCGTTTAAATGCATCTATCACCACCTAAGTGAGAATTATCTATTTAATCTACTTAGATTATCACCAAGTAGGTAATCCCCATGCGTCGTAGAACATAGCGACAACAATACTCATATTATAGTTACCTGCTATAAAGTCTCCTTAGCTCGATACGTTTGTCTCTCGCTATAATATACGCTATACAATACGTAGTGACCATGCTCTTGAGCGAATGTAGCTTGGTGGTAACCCGGAATTGTTAACATTACCGCAGAAGTGTGTACAACATCTGTTTACATTGGACTTAGCCCGCCACTGTGTTCCGCGCCGCGTCACTCTATCGGTATTTATAATGCAAAACATTCTGTATTTCACCTAACATTTGCACCTGCTTGCCAATATGCGCTGGCAACTATAATTTTGTGACATTTGAGCGATGATATAAACGTAAATAAAGAGGACCTTGAAAATTGCGTTGCTAGTGGAAATCAAGTCTGTCTACGTTTTCTCTGTCTTTAAATATACTACTTACGATTATTTGGATGCGCAGAATTGTTTTGTTCAAAATAAATTACTTATTAAATTAATATTATTAGACTTAAAACTGACAGTGCGATAGAAAGCTGTATATTTATTCAACTCCGATATAAGATAACTATAAGTTGAGTAAGTATACTGTCGGCTTCCAATAAACCATATTCTAATCGAAAAGTGTATTTTGGTATTATTTTTAATACAACTAAACCGCTTTAAATGCATCAGAAGTGATTTTGATTTGTGTTTCAACGTATTTTCTAGAAATAATATTTTTGCGCCCTGGCGCCAGAGCCCCTCTTCCCCTGGACAGGAAAATATAAATGTATGCGAATAAATAGCGTCATGTGCATATCTATTACTGCAGCTACGTATGCTGAATAATACCGAGGCGCCGGATGTCGCCGTGGGCTCCCGCAAACAAATGCCTCGGCAAAGGGTACGCGAAGGACGCCTGTATCGGAATTTCAAATGCCGCATTAGATTTTGCTACAACGGATAAACATGGAAAACACATATTCCAATTGTATGTGCCTGAAGTCAGTTTAAAAGTTAATCAAGTCGGTAGGCATTGTACAAATCGACGATATGACATCATAATATTCTGATGTTTAAGTTTATTTTAAGACTAAATGTACTTTGACTGCGAACTAAACAAAAATATTTCCTCGTCATATATCTTGTGGAAGTATAAAAGTATGTATAGGCATAAGCACTTTCAAAATTATCTATAAATAGTTCGTTAGTTCTGACCCATGCATATTCTGGTTTGTTGGTAGTTATTGATATATTTGTGTCAGTATAACACGGCTAGTAGTAAGCGGGTGGTTGGGCCGGCATAGGGCACGGCGCGCGGGCACGCTGCGCGGGCGCGGCTGCGCGGGCGCGGGCAGCGGCGCGTGACCACCACCTGTCGGCACCGGTGCCACCCTCGTCCGCCGCGCCCGCCGTCGGCGCCTCATTAACGAACTTCATATTCCAAAATCCCGTATGCATAATGCACGAAATTAGCCTAAAAGATTTACCTCTCCTCCCATTACAAATTCAAATTTGCGACTCGTTACCATATTTTTTGCTTTTTACTGTTAGGTCTTTTCGCCACCTTCTTTATAAAATAATGGGGTCCGGGTCACGATTGCGCAGCTTCTTCGAGTGAAAGCTTATTGTTTTAATTAAAGCACGTTAGGGTTGCCGCCATGGAATTAACAATAGACGAAATCGTTGGAAAGAGCTGGGCCGCGTCTCTGGGAATTCATTTCACGCTAAAATAATTTTGTTGAGATTTCAACTCTGCTGAATTAATTTAATTTAAACTTGGCAGTCATATTTTGCCAACAATTTGGGTTCGTAATAAAACCATTTAAGTACTTATTTAACTTTATTGTTTCCTATTACGCCATTCATTTTATCTCCGATATTAATTGTTCTCACTATTTATCACTTACTTACATACTTAATTAACATATCAACATTCTGAATAACAATGTCGGTGTACTTATTATCTGACTGCCTCGTTGGTCTAGTGGTAGCATGCGCCGCCTAAGGACTAAGAGGCCTCGTGTTTAAATAAATAAATAAATATTCGACTACATCACATACATTGATCTGAAACCGAGGTAAGTAGCTTAAGCACTTGTGTTACGGACATCAGAATCAACAGTGGTATTACAAATATATACTTAAATATTGGATATTAATACCCAGACACAGAACAAACACAAGTATTCATCATACAAATGTTTGTCCTGGGTGGGAATCGAACCCACAACTCTTGGCGCATGGGGCAGGGTCACTACCGAATGCGCCATCGAGCTTGTCAAGGTTTCAATCCCGGGTCGGGCCAAAAGTTTATGGCTGGTTATTACAATATTGAAATTACTACAGTAACATTACGGAGTCAGGAAGTTGGCGGTATAATCACTCCCGTGACTCGGAAAGCACATTGAGCAGTTGGCCCTGCGCCTGACCTCTCACCGGTCATGTCGAATTGCCGTCTCACCGGACTATGAGAGTAAAGGAACAGAGAGTGTACCCATATTTGCGCACAAACTTGTGCACTATAATATCTCCTGCGCAGATGGCTAACCCTCGTTGAGATTGGCCTCCGTGACCGATATCGATTAGGAGGACATTATTATTACTTACTTATTACCTAAGAATATTAGAATTGTATTGTGTATTAGGTATGAGTGTTTTGTATGTGTCATGTCATATCAAATAAGTAATAATTATAATAAACTGTATGCCTCGTATACTTATTCTAGGCACGTAAAATTACATTTTACAGATTAACATTTTATATTTTCAATTACAGATTACCTACTTGCATTAAGTAGCCAAGTAGGTAGGTACTTAACCTACAATTAGCGAACTAATTTTTTATTGTGACGTTAATAGTAACGTCGTAGGTATAGACCTAATTACCAAAAATGCAACATCGACAGTTAGTTTTCTCGTCGGTGTCACATTTTAATCGGCATCAGCATCGGTCCTGTCACACCACATCATACGATGTGTAGTGCTGACGGCGCGGTCGAGACTTCTGTAACATCGCGTGACGAAGCGCGACACCTCCCGTGTCGAATCTTTATTTGACGCATAACTAATAAATCGACGTAAGGTGAGGTCAGGCAATAACTTAATCATTCTTACAAGACGTGTGCGCCGCGGCATATGTCGGCGTCGACGAAAAAAATGTAACGTGAACCCGGCACGCGCGGGTGACATATGTCCCGGCCCTTCGGCCCTTTCATTGGGTCTTGCTCGACTACACATCGTTAGCTTTCGATTAGGTTTTTTGGCCATACCAAACGCAGCAATTTGGGCTAATTTGTGGCGTGTAATGGATAAACGAAGCAACGTTTCCCTTAAATTTTATTTTTAAATTTGCTATAACCTTTTAGTTTTGAAGCACACTTTTACCTTAATCTGTAGTGGTAATATCATAAAAATGTGTTTATATTAACTTCCGTAATGTTTATTTAGGTTAGCTACTTTGTGAAGCTCTTAACTTCTAATAACAAACTAGTCATAGAACGTATTAAAACATAATGTACGCACCAAATTCTTTCAGTGGTTATACACATGTTTTATGCAATACTTGAAATAAAATAACTTTAAGTTGATTTAGTCATCTTCTTTATATATAAAAATGAATTACTGTTCGTTGGTCTCAAAAAAACTAAAACTCGAGAACGGCGGGGTCGATTTGGCTGATTATGGTTTTAAAATATTTATCATCTTCCAGGGAAGGTTTTTATGGTAAGAAAATATGGAAACATTGCGAGGAAAACATTTAAAATATTGCAAATAATAAACGAAAATCCTAAAACGGGGCATCACGAAGTGCGCCGAGACAGATTATAGAAGACAGCTGACTTTGATGGCAGTCTTTAATAAATGTTTCCTTATTAAGGACATATACAAAAATATGTAGTATGGCAAACAAAAGCTACTCCGTGTATTTCCACGTTTCTTATAGAGGCGATAGGATCAATTTGAATTTATCTCGATACGTTTTGTCTTTTTATCTGTGACGAGTAAGACGACTTTGATGGCGTACCATAAAAGCCGTCTTTCAAACGACGTGTTTGACGTATACCGGCAAAGTCGTCTTTGGACCATCAAGTGACAATTTGCTGTCACTGATCTTTACCGTATGGTCAATTTGAGGTGCGTGCGGGCAGGTGTCGTCCACGTGCCGTGTCGGGTTGCTCGCAGGACTTCAGTTAATTGTTATAACCCTTGCCAGGCCCGCTCATATCAGTAGGTACGTAACTAGATACCACATTTCACAGCGCATCAGGTTTCTATTGCCATCGAGTTCACGGTAATTTTGTTTGGCGATACATTTGCCTGGCCTAACACAAAGAGGGTTCCTCGGTAAATACTTACATTTAGACGAGTTATGTAGAGCGTGTGTTACTGTATGTATTGGTATACCTAGCCTTGTGTGAGTAGCAAGCGCGAGAAGACAATATCAGTTGAAATACGGCCACATAAGTTTGTTTCTTGAAAAGCTTGCCCTATTCTTTCTTCCCTTAAAAATTCCCGTCACGATCAACAGAGGTACGAGTACAGCAAAAGAAAAAAGTATTTCGCTTATCTGATTGTAATAAATCAGCTTATGGCCTTTTATTTTATTTATAATGCCGTTCTCGGTAGACAAAATAACCCTTATTATTCGGGTGGGTAATAACAGCAACCTAAGCTATAATGTCGCTCGTTCAAGCGTTTTAAGTAAAAAAATTACTACAGAACAAATACTCTTATTTCTTTTCAATTAATATAAAGAAGGAATGTAATGTAAATTATTTATTTATTTATCTCTACTTATAACGTTTATTTGAAAGGCAAGTTAGAGTGAAAATAAGAGTGATTACGAAACGATCTACTTAGACATAATCTGTATCGGGGGCGCGCACAGTGCGAAAAGGCCTTGTAATTCGTCTAATTAATTACCGCGCCAACACAGCGCCGCCCGATCCTTTCAGGGCAGGATGATCCTGTATTAATGTATCGCAAATTGCCCGTCCTGCGCACGCCTTGATAAATTGTTCGCGTAATTGCTCCCTAATAAAAGCCGCTAATGGTGCTGCCATCTACGGAGGACTAATTAAGTTATTGCTAATTAATACGTCAACGCACTACATATTTTATCTTATGAAGCGAGGGAAGATACGGATGGTTGATTTTTGCACTTATTTTATGTACTATTAGGTATGCTTAAATATTCTCAGGGCAGTAAAAATATAGATAATTTGATCTACATGATTGGTGATTGAAGAATAGTGGTACTAGAATAATATTTTGGAATTGTACAGATTGTCAAGTGGGGTTGGAAATGAAGTACAGCGTTTTATTATGATGTACACAATCTCATAAATGTAAGCAATGTTTATAATATGAATGAATATTAAAATTATAGTAATTTTGCTTGTACTGTTTATCCTCTTATCAATTATGTTATCATAAAAACGAATATCTGATAAATAATACTAGTCCTTATGTACATATAAATGTTTAATAACTATCGCTCATTATAGTGAACCATGGCCACAAACAAGAATAATAAACATTTTATCGTTCCCGCGGCTAGACTAATGCCTATCGCAATTTCCGAGCCATAAATTTCGTTTAATTTAACTCACTACGAAAATGCACTCCGGCCTTCCTCGGCTCGTAAAGTTGCAGTCTTGCAGCCTGCGGTAGCGCATGGTGCAGGCAAATCTAGTGAAGGGTGAAATTTCGAACCACTAACTAACAAAACTTCACGCCACCTCTCTAGCGGAATAGGCAGAGAGAACTGAACGCCATATGGCACGATCCTTACACACCTCTCTCGCCTCTCGAACCACTATTGGTGGAATAAGGACCTTATGTAAAGCGCTTGAATACGTACTCAAACGACAAAGTGAAATAACAGAGATCGTTTGGATATATGAATAGTTTTAACAAGCCTAACATTTTTGGTAGCAAGTTACGTACCACTAATGAAATTTAGATTTCTTAAGATTGGCCTATGATTAATTTTAAACTTATTGTATACTAATTCCCATTACCAAACCATTTAATACAGGGCTGTGTTTACGGTCGCATTTAATACAGCAGAAGAGCCCCACTATTCTTCATTAAAGACCAACATTCTAACGGGGTTAGGGGAGGATAGGTAAGTTTAGCACACATAATGCTCCAGCTTATTATCAATGATTGTATAATTTGAGAAATTGAAATATCAATCGTTAGTGCTTATTGTAATATTAGTATATAATGTGTAAGAAACAGCAGTTATAGACATTTTTACGAATTGGTACGCCTGATTTTTTTGTAGCTTAACATGAATTATGACGTAACAATTGCAAAAATGAAAGAATCTGTATCTATTGAAGTATGTTCAGAGATCCTGTACCAGATTCAAGCCTATGACTATTTTTGAAAACGTAACTCAGAGATAGGCTGTACAAGTAGGTATTATTAGACATCTGTTATTGTACATTTAAAATCTTTGTTTTTTATAATGAGATTTGATTTTAGAACTTAGTAAGGACTTGTAGGTTTTTACATAATCTGAAATATTTTAGTGTGGAATTATTGAACGGGGTGGAAAAAGGTTTACGATCGCGTTTATTGCGCCAAGTTGCAGCCGACTGCATAATACTCGTATTATCAGATCCGAACCTGCATCTGATTTCGAATGAGTTTTACATTAACATTCATTGGGACTGGATATATTTATGCGTATGTATTATTACCTCATTTGCAATCACTTGGACTGTAGCGGATCTTAATTAATTTCCAACTGAAAAATCAAAAGTAATTTTTGTATACTCTAAAATTAATTACAATTAATTTATGTAGCATCATGCTGGGCGATTCTAAAAGTAGTCTAAAAAGCAGAGACCCGATCCAAATATAGAGAAATTCTAATATCGTAACATCTAAAATAGCAACAACGCAGTCAACAAAAGAAAATAGCGTAGAGGGTGCTTATTTTATTGTCAAACAACAGCTATTATTAAAAATAAAACTGAGCAATGAATTAATTTCGCCTCGCACAGCGCCGTTACGTAACGCGCTGCAGTCGGAGCGCCACCGCTCGTAAAGGCTTCGGGGGCGTTTACGAGGTAATCTGGAGCATCTCTTTGTATCAGTTTCGGGCTTTGTCGGGAGGACGGCAGACGAGCCGGCGACGCGGCGCCTCCGCTCGCACTTTACGCAGGGTTGCCGGTTACACGGCTTATCTTCCCTCTGAATATGCCTTAGACGGGTAAACATCCGACTTCAGGAAGCAACCATTAGGTCATGAGTAGGAGCTATACTAATGTATAAAACTGAAGAGTTTGTTGGTTTCGTTGAACGCTAATCTCACGAAATACTGGTCTGAATTAAAAAAAATATTTTTGTGTTGTATAGGCTATATACCATATAACATTAACCATAAACGCAAGTGAAACCGCGGGCACAGCTAGTCTATAAATATATCCGAAGATTCTAGGGAACAAATGAGAAATTTGAACTGTGTACAGCAAATAGATTTATAGCTTATTACAGAGTTTCATCTTATTCTATCCTTTTGCATCTGTTCATTTGTTTACGAGATGTACATTTTTATATGGAATGAATTAAAACATATTACGAATAGGTTATTAAGAAGCATGTTCAAACCCCTAATTGATTATATAATATTTTTTATACTTCTTACATGTATCTACGACTATTATTAGATGACATTGTCTTTTTCAATAAAATATTCTTTTTTTTTCAGGGGCTACAAAAATACAAAATCTATAGTCCCTATTAGACTATAATAGGAGGAACTGGTGACTATCTCTCCTATTATACCAAATCACTATCTTATATTAAAATGCAATAAAAATATTGCCGTTCACTAAATTAAAATACTACGAGAAACAGTAATAAAACGCGCTAGTATTATAAGTTCTTAAGCACATTCTCAAATTACCAGTGCGATTAATATACCAATTAATAAACTGATTTTCATGCATGACCAACCCTAGATAAACTCTTGTATGCTTTAGCGTGGCATAGGCGTTGTAAATTAGAGCCAGCGCGAGCTCAAGTATTCTTGACACAAGCTGTCACACTTTCTAATTTAAGTGGAAGGAAAATAAAAATAAAAATTGTACTAGAAAACAAAGAACTTATAATTCAATAAAGATTTTCTTCAATCTTAAAAATTATTTAAAAAGTATTAATGTATTATCTATTTACAATAAGGTTACAACTGCATTTAGGAAGTAACCTCACTACAACATTTTAACAAACTAAATTTGATTGCTCTTTTCTGTAAACAGGGATTGGAACCTCCTTTTATTTCAAAACTTTTTTTTTGTAGCTGGCCACTTTTAAATCTCTTTATTGGTATTGTTTTATGTGACTTCTTTTGTTACCTTCGTCTCTTAGCGCTAGTTTAATTTTCATTTTGTCAAATGAACATTAGCGGAATAATAAAATATAAAATAACTTTATATATTTACAAATGTAGATTCTTATGTACGCAAGAAATGTGATTTTCACAGTAGTATTTTTTTTTAAATTTGCTAATTAATTCAACATCAACCAAAAATCTTATTATAAAAAGGAAAGTAATTTCAAAGAAGTTATGTAAGTATCAGTAATTAATAAGACTTGCGTAAGAATTTATTTACAAAAGCGAATGATTTATATATATAGCATTTATATGGTCCTTAGGTACATACATATATTTTGTAAATTGATCTTAATTTATTTCCCATTCACCGCTTTATTATTATCCTATATTCGTGCCATGTATAAAGTACGTAGGAACCGCGTGCCTCAGTCGAGAGGCCGTAAGTCCACAGTCCGTAGTACAACGACCCGCTTTACCCGGTTACCGTGACAGATAGCGTGGGTGAATTCGCCCCAAGCGTCACGGGGTAGTTTGGCTAAAATACGAGTGTGTACGGGCGACGCGGGCCGAGGCCAACTCGATTGCAGGGCGAAATGGCAATGCACTTTGTTTAATCAATCTATGCTTATAATAAATCTGTAGAGAAGTCAATTCTGTACATGAAATATATTTTCAAAATAACTATCAGGGGGTGATTAGTGATCGATACTGATGCCAAAAATGCAATCAGTAAAATTTTTGTCTGTCTGTCTGTCTGTCTGTCTGTATGTTCCTTATAGAAACAAAAACTACTCGACGGATTTTAACGAAACTTGGTACAATTATTCTTCATACTCCTGGGCAGGTTATAGTATACTTTTCATCACGCTACAATCAATAGGAGCAGAGTAGTGAAGGGAAATGTTGGGAAAACGGGAGAAGTTACTCCATTTTTTAAGCTTCCGTCGCGTGTGCAGCCTTAATAGTTAAAGTTACATAGAAATCATGTATGACGGAAATAGTCTTTATAATATTAACCATAAACGCGGGTGACACCGCTGGCACAGCTAGTATTTAATATTCATTAAATAATGTTGAGTACATAATTAAAAAAAAAATAATTAGCTTATTTTAAAAAGCGCTTTTCTTTGTAATATACATATTGTACGTGTTCATCCATTTATTTTTATCCAAAGTAAACTAGCCGTAGTAAGAAAATTACGAAGTGATAATCGGAATAGAAACAGAAACCAGATACAGTTTTGTTAAGAATAATTAAAAGATATTTTAAAAATAACATTTTATTTTTCATAACAACAAACTATGTATAATGTTTTTTTTTATAATTGGACCATATATAGTACGTATTATTCTTTTCATATAACACGTGGCTGCAAATTCCGATGGGCGGTGGTAAAGACTCGCACTCCTCGTTCTTAACCGAGGAGTGCAAGTTCAAACCCGCGCACGTACCTCTAGATTTTTCAAATCTATGTACGTATTTATACCACTAGCTCGACGGTAAGGGAAAACATCGTGATGAAACCTGCAAATTGAATTTGAATTTGTAACCATGATCCAAAATTGTCTGGTTCCCCTATCTTAGGGTCAGATCGACCGTCGCTTCAATGTAATTACCAGACTCGCTAAGTCCTGGATTATGGTCTAAACGGACTCCGTCTAAGCACGGAACATAACGTTAGAAAGATGATGACGTGACTGCAATTTCCAAAGGGAAATGCAGTACAATTTTATCGTTCTGCAAAAAGCTCTCCTGAAAACTGCATTATCAGTTGAAGGGTTTCACAGTCCATGTGAATAACATCTAGTTTATGAGTTGATTGGTATTTATACATCTAAAACATTATTAGATTACAGTTTGGCGTCTATAGCCTGATTGTTAATACTACTCCAGAATAGAACAGTACACCCATTCCGTGCTACGCGTTTGGCGATATAAAAGATATTTGCCAAATTTATCCGTGCCATAAACAGGCCAAGTATTCTCGAGCCAAGTAGTCCTGCAATGGTCGTTATTCCCCGACTGGTTATGTTTTTAAATTTATACTGTGTTCTTCCTACTACATCATAATTTTTTCGGGTGACCTGAATTTGCTTGTGGGCAGACTTATTTGCTATTATCTTCGTATAAGTATGTATTTTTTAAAGTTAGGTACCGTGCTGGATCGGCGAGGAGTGCGAGGTTGAATAGATTGTTTTATTTTTCAAAAGCTTATAACGGTTGGATCAATACGAGGCTGCAGTCTCTCTGAATTCGTACAGTTCGTCTCTGTGTATCGATTGTATGAATGTAGGCCACGAGTCCTTTATGACTCGTAAATATTCGATAGACAGGGAACATTAGGGTATCGGTTATTATACTATAATGTACTTTAATAGCTTCGTCATGAATTATACATAATGATTATCTTATATGAATACAATTGAAAAGTTACTTATATGGCGTTAGTGTTTAAATAAATCTATACAAATACAGTGTTGCAGTCCCCGAAGGTTTAGACAGAATCTGAGAAGCAGTAAGTAACGTTGACCACTTTTATCCAAAAAAATATTAATTTAGACAGAATTTTTTTAAATAGTTAGTGTTAGTCATCTTTTACGAAATGCTAGAAATAGAGTGGATAGTATTTTTTCATATAAGTATAGAACTAAGATGAGACTAACACAAAAAATAAATTAGTTTGTATTGCATGCCTAAAACTAAATATGTCTAAAATATAATAAATTAAAAACGATTATATGAAATTAGAGAATTATAAAGTATAATATCCAAAGCTATACTGTAAGCTATATGAAGCTTAAGTCACAAAAAATCAATGACAGTCAGGCTGTCAATAGTTTTACTAAAAATAGCGAACTCGCGTATTAACCTTGCCCTACAGGCTCGCCACGCGGTGAATGTCAGAAATTATAACCATGATAAATAGCGTTCCTCGTGGAGTAAACTTCGGCTATTGTAATGTAGGCACGTACTACAATACGTTTATTGTACTCTGCATGGTATTCAAATAAACCGATTGCTATTGTGCAGCGAAATAGTTCGAATATCATCGTTTTCGTAGATACGTAGAGTTGTAGCCGCTACGCGGTAGTACTCGTAGCACTTGTTAACTTTAAGGTCATTTACTTTTGCTGTGAGAAAACGTATTGTTTTTATACCATTTTGCAGAATTTTCACCACATTCTTTTAACGCAGTAATAACCACAACGTTACTTTAATAACATGATCGAATCACATTATTAAACATTTTATAATACCGTGATTTGTAAGCTATAAATACTTATAACGATCCATGGTGCATCTTTTAATGCAGTATATTTAAAAACATTGACTAGTTGTGGTGCAGTGTCAAGCATAGCTTCTTCGTGACGCCTCTCAACTGCATTTCGGTTCGATCTCTGCACCATGACAAGTATTTGCTGATGCCATGACCAGATCAATGTATATGATGTAGTCTAATGTTTAATTGTGTGTTGTTGCAGCCACCGAACTAGACCTGCTGGGCGCGTTGTCGCTGCACAACACGTCGCGCACCGGCGTCAGCGCAACGCCGGGCATGCAGCCGCAGCGCACCGCCTACACACTACAAGGTGAGCACGGATCATTTGCTTTTATTCCTAAGCTAGCTACCTTTCATTTGCTACTTAGCGAAATTGTTTTCCAGATAAAAAACTGAAAACATTACCTTCCTTTTTGAGTAAAAAGCCTAAAGTAAGGGTAGCCTTTATGTTAATCCAGGGTGTCAGCTACCTCAATACCAACATTTCTTCAAATTCTGTCAAGCTGTTATTGAGTTATAAATGGCGTAACTAACCCGACTTTGTTGTATTTTTATAAGAAGAAGAAGATGTCCTGTTTCCAATCGTAAGGGCAAAATCTACAGAACCATTATAAGACCTACCATACCACACATGTATGGATCGGAATGTTGGGCCGTGAAGAAGGCGAAAGACGAGTGCATGCAGCAGAAATGAGAATGTTAAGGTGGATGTGTGGAGTGATGCAAATGGACAAGATAAAAATAAATATATTAGAGGAAGTATGAAAGTGGCACTAGTGATAGATAAGATGAGAGGAAACCGTTTATCTTGGTATGGGCATGTGATGAGAAGAGAGAAAGGACATGTTACAAAGTGAGTGATGAGTATGAATGTTAGTGGATGGAGAGGAAGAGGAAGGCCAAATAAGAGATGGATGGATTGTGTGAAAGATGATATGAGTGAAATGGGAGTGAATAGCTTGATGACGGCTGACCAGGACGTATGAAAGAAGAATACATGCTGCGCCGACCCCAGATGAACTGGGAAAAGGGCAAGAGGATAATGATATCTTAATAATCCAGTTAGGCATAATCGCTTAAAGCATGGTGTAATCGATGAATCGAATAGATTACTATACACCTGTTACCAAACAATTACCTACAACAGAGTCCAAAAGATAACTGAGTTCAACAATAAATTGTTGAAAATCTGTAAAAAAATTATACCTACCTTGTTGTTCCCGTTCCCGTGGGAATATAAGGATAAAATATAGCCTATTACTGGTTGATAAAGTAGCTTTCCATTGGTGAAATAATTTTACAAATCAGTCCAGTAGTTTCGGAGCCTATTCAATGCAAACAAACATAACAAACAAATAATCAAATCTTTATAATATTGGTATATAGTTGTATTAAAACCGTCTTGACTGATGACATAATAAATAATCCATCGTACACGCGTAGACGTGGCAGCACGTGCATCATTGTAGTTTTATTTCCATTTCACATAAGTGTTATCGTATTCCCGATAATGGATCGTAAACACGCCGCCGTACAAATGTGCAATCCATTTCAGGTGCAATTCCACTCGCGGCTCCATTAGTGAGCTAAGGTGGAAACCGACCCGAGGCGCGCCTCTTTACATTTTAATGTCTACTTAATAAGTCTTCTATGTCGCCTACGGGACGTGGGCGTCTATCACGTAGTATAATGTTTGCGATATAATTTTGTAATGCTTGATATTCATATACACATTTCTTAGCTGCTTCTATGAAGGCAATTTTGGAATATATAGATAGATAGATAAAATCTTTATTGCACGAAAAACAGATACAGAAAAAAAGATACAAGTAAAATATGTACGATGTACTATACGATGTACTGTACGATGTACGAATATGTACCGATGTTTTGTTTTTGGTGGATACTCTATTTCTTCCTATTTCCCTAAATATATTCTTAAAAACTATTTTTCTCCCAATTAATTAGGATAATATTATGTCTACAATGAGAAATAAGATCACCTTAGTATACAAGATGTCCAGATTTATAAATCACTGTGATAAGGGTTGATAACTGAGCTCACTTGATACCCGAAATTACTAATTTATTGTAAGTAAGTAGTTGGAGATTCTTGTACCTAACAATATACAAATAATAATATAACTTACTAATCTACATGAAAATATTAAATACCTACTGCTTGTTAAAACAGTCATCTTTTGGTGTATTTAAAAATCATAAATTTTAATAAAAAAGGGTCACTTGAAACAATAAACACCAAATCATAATATTATTGAAAGAAGAAAAGAAGGGTTCCTTTATCTCGACCCAATGTTCTTTATGAAGTACATTGGGTGTAGTTCCGAAGGCTTCCAGGAGGGTGCGGCCATTGTGTTTTCCCTTGCTTTTTGGCATCTGCAATTTACTATTGTTCGAGAAGACGCTGCGGCCGAAAGGAAATTGATAAAGCGCTTCAATGGTAAGGGTGTTGTCAGCGAGGGTGGCGGCGCGGACGACACCGCCGCATCAATATGCTTTTTGTAGCGTCTATATAATTTTTAACTGACAAATGCAAGGGGAGGAATTGATTTGTTTTAATCAATTTTGGAAATACAGATTCCATTTGTGCTCTATTCGAAATTCTGTATTGTGACTAACTTCACGCGACTTCCCTAGCGGTGTAGGCAGTTCTGTATTGTACTACAACAAACCACTGTCATGTTTTCTTTCTGGTACAGACATTGCGGCCGAAAGGAAACTGTTCGATCACTGATAATTTTTTCTTGTATTGTTATTTTCTCGAACAAATTAATATTTTCACTTAATTAATATTCCTTTATTGGATATTGTAAATTTTAAAACGTGTTTTATCTTACGAGTGAAAGTTTCAGAAGATATTCCGAAACTTTTACTCGTCAATATTGAATAATATTGAATGGGAAGCATGACTATTTGCTGGCGCGTTAGCAAATAGTCATGTTCCCTATTATTTGTACAATGCCATGTCCAGCAATGGGAGGCGCGAAGGCAAACAGACATTCGCATTATATTATAACACATGTCCCTAAGCCCGCGGGACTTATTGGCTCAAATACAGCACAGGCGAGTTTAATCCCGCGCGGACCGCCCATCGGATTTAGGATGAGCACGTAAATTGATTGTAATCCCCGGGCTGCGACACTCGCCGTGAGCCCGCTTGTAACTAATCGGCGTGGAAACTGGCTCAGCACCGAATTTGGAATTGAAAAGAGGAATTTTGTAAATTGTGTGAATGCTATTTGTATAAGTTATGCTAAATACCTTTTATATCTATGCTATTTTATTACAATACCTACATAAATCTGTAAAATTTATGGCAGTTTCTTTTTCGGAAATACCTCAGTTTTGTACTCGTTTCACAAATTATTAATCAGATTCGTTTAACTTCTATGTATATCATTCCATAACCTTTATACTGCTGAGGTATTTTTTTGGTTACAGTTACTAACTGTAACTAAATTATTGAGGTGACCCATGATTTAGAATCCCTAGTAAAATCCCATATGTCTGCAAGGCAAATCTAACCACCCTGGGGCGGCGCGGCGGGGCGGCGGGCGGCGAGCGGCGTTAAGCCGGGCGGCACACAGCCGCAAAAGGTCCGGACAGTGATTAACTCGCGGGAACCGCAGAATTGTGACACACTTCCACCAGGGCTGGCAACACGCGCCATCGGATTCATCCATCATTTATTCAATTCATCTATAGTTAATAAATATATATGTAAAAATAAATAACAATGAATTAGTTACCTAAATCTTCCGGGTTTGTAATAGGGCTATAATGAGTGTACGATGTAATAGCTAATGGGACACCCCCAAATGATAGATAATAATCAGTACAGCCAGATGTGCGAAAACTATTACCATCACACAGCTAATGTTAAATAATCGCAAATATGAGGGGATATAAGATAATATCTACAAATAAGTAGTTTAGCTGTAATATTGCAGCCCTGTCGATTAGGGGACCTGTCACATTACGCGTAACGTAATCCTGGCCATTAGGCTTGTCGTTTAATTGTCGAGGGGGCCGCCCTAGCGAGACGCATTGTCTCAGGTTCAAGTGTCACACGTCGGGCGCATCGCGCCGGTGCATCGGCGCATTGTGTCCGGGTAGAATAGACCTTTGCAATTCGCTCGACAACCCGACTGAGACATCTAGGGCGGAAGCATTACTGGACGATCGGGGACTACACTTGGATTTCTATTTTCTTTAGATTAGATAGTGTATTTAGCTTTGCTGTTTAAATGTTCTGCTTACTCAAACATTTGTTTCATATTGTCATTTAGCAAATAACATTTGCTGCAACAAGGCACATTAGGAACTCATAGGTAGAGTTATTTCCTTAATACATAACACACATAATTGACTTTTGTGCCAAAGCTTTCGTATACTATAAAAATCCGTAATAGAAGCAGACAATACAAATACCTACCTAGATGTCTAGAAAGAACCTTATATTTTTAAATATTCCTCCCTTGCTGACGCAGCGAATAATTTATTCAAAGAAATGAGACGCTATCACAAACAGACCTTGCCGTTGACGACCGAAAGCACATGGCAAAACTTTATACAATGTATAATGAATTCAGCCCTCGCACATCAAGAATCTATTATTCTGTCATATTTGCCCCCTGCTACTGTGTACTCAGGCACCCTTGCCTGGTTCTGATAGCTTGACTTAGCTACGACCCGTGACAACGAATATGTAATCGGACGTTCGTATATCAGGTCTTGACATTGGCAGCTGAATATTGCTTGCACTATTATGACAGGCGTTCTACTTCACCGTGTCAGCACTGTCTGTTGGTTTCTACGTTTCCTATTGAAACATGTATACACATAAACCGACATCAATAATTTTGGCACTGTAAATAGTCAGTTATATGAATATAATATGTATCAAATTTGCTTACTATAGAATAAAAATATTGCTCATAGCATTGTGGCAGGCGTTACTTTTTATTTTAAAGCAACTAAACTATAACTACTTGTGAATTACTCCAGTACCGTTTAAACAAAATGTAACGTGACTTTACGCTTACGTACTAGCAACAACAGTTTCTGTTTTCTTTTTTTACCTCCACGTTGCGGTGAAAAGTGAATAATTCAGACTTTTAACTCCCGTACACGATGTTCGGAAAATAGCATGCAATGTTTGTTATTATTATTGCGTCTGCTACATAACGAGCTATCGTGTCCTGTTGTTTGTTTAACAACTATGTTATAAATGCGATAGAAACACCTCTTTGCGTTTTGTGTATTTAAGAAAGAGTTGTTAGTTGATTTTGAATTATTGTAATGAGAGCATTTTACTAAGTTACTGTGGTACTTAGAAAATATATCAGAGATATAACCACTAAATATAATATCCCAAACATAGGCAGTAAACAAATCATAGACATTGACTTAGAGCAAATCTATTTATATCAATATAATATAGTAGGTATGTTTTGCCATTAAATTACATAATGTACCTTATTTAATTAGATAATAAACAATTTTTATCTACCGATAGCATTACATAACTAGAAGTTTTTAAAGTTACCTTTCGTTGATGCATTGATTATAATTCTACATCGTCCACGAAAAGAGACCAAGTCATACAGATATCCATACAGATTTTTTTTTTTTTGGTGTTACAGGTATTTGTCAGATGTGTATATATAAGTGCTGTGCTACTTTCTGTAGTTAGACCGATTCATATGATCGATTACTAATATTATTACTTACGTAAAACTATCTCGTACATCATCGCATCAGCAAGGCAAGTGGATAATCAGCCGTGTCACGGGTCAGCGGTGCGCGCTGATCTGCGCCCACTGGCACGGAAGCGGTCACATGACAGGGTTAAATCATGCGCTCACTGCGGATGACAACCCCATTGTATGGACCATTCTGTGCAGAGCAACGCGGCGGAAACTAAACGACTTCACGGACAGAGTATTAAGGCAGTTCAGATATTTGTTTGCAAACTGAAACCAAACGTAATAAGTTATTGAATATATTATTAACCGGTTTCACTGCTTACCGATAATGTCTCTTGGTGATTGACTTAGGTATAAGGCGTTATTACCAAAAAAGCCTACGATATATTTTAGTTTCATAGATCTCGACTAGGAAAATCAAGCAGATTTTATGATGATATAGAATCCAAAACATGATCAGAAACCCACGAAGCTAGAATAACAATTATCAATTTTTACACACAAGAACTTATAGTATATTATTGTTATAGTATATAAACTTACAGTCTAATATACTCATCAAGTTTCAGTCTTTGTGTATATGTCTTAAGACCCGTTGGTGCCGCGTTACTTGGACAGTAGTAAGATGAGCTTTCGTAGATCGGAAGTAGAACTTTGAATACTTAAGCATTTACCACGAAGTTGTACCGCGATTATGCGGATGCGACTTGCACCGAGCTCTGCAATGCAGGTGATATTTTAGAGTTCAGAAGAAAAGTCAAAGAACTCAATTTGTTTTTTCTTGCCATCTCAAGATTATGTAAACTTCTTCAAAACGTCTGTTAGTCACGGCATCTAGATAATGTCGCCAAGTCTGCTCGACATGTAAATTACTCGTAGCATGGGTACTCACTCGTGTCAGTTCGCTACTGAGCATTGAGATCGTGACGTCTGGCGGAGTGAAATTGAGCGGACATTACACCAAACAACCCTTCACTCGAGGGTTACATGGCCTATCTACGCCAATTTGTTTTTTATGAACGGTTAAGTTGAAATGTGAGGGCTGAATCACGGAGCAGAAATTAAATTCTTATCTTTGGGGTGAATTGGGATTTGTATATGTTTCATGCAATCAAAATGTAGCAGTTATTAATATAACTATTAATAAAATCACATTAAGGTTTTCAAAATGACTAATAATATGATCTTGTATTAAGTCACAAGTAACACCCTCCTATTTTTTACTTTCATTACGGTAAACATCAAAATAAATAAATATCCGACTACATAAAATTACATTGATCTAATTCTAAGTTAAGTAGCTTAAGCACTTGTGTTACAGATATAATTAGATATTAACACCCAGACACAGAACAAAGATAAGTAGGTATTCATTACACGAATGTTTGTCCTGGATGGAAATCGAACCCACAACTCTTAGCACATGGGGCAGAGTCACTACCGAATGCGCCGTCGAGCCAGTCAAAAAAATACACTGGAGCTTTTCAATAGCTTACAAAACAGATAACTGAAAAGAGCACATCCAGCGTTAATAGAAATACAAAACTTGGATTTTTTATAACTACAAAAAGTTGAACTACATATCATAAAGAATGAATTTATTGCCTTTCATAAAAAATCAATTTGTTTCTTATTAAAATTGTAACATTCGCGTGGTGTTGTCGCCCGTGATAAACGGCCTGCAATAAATATATTCGCGGCGGGGGACTCAATAGAGTGTTTACCGAGCTCAAATATTAGCGTGTCGCCGACTGATACGGGGTGATTTAATTAAACCAAAACATTGAAGGGACGCCCCTATGATAATGCGCGAATGTTACAATACGCAGAAACCTTTGAAAGTTCCCGCAAATTTCATTGTTACCTATAGGTAACAATGAAATTTGTTATTACCTATAGGTAACAATGAAATTGTAAATCTCTCTCTTCCTGTCAGTTTCATGTATTTTGAAGGTATACCTTTAGAAATTCTGGAACCTCTATATCGCAAACTTTAATCGTATGATCTGCAACATATATTTTTTTTTAATATTGGTGGCCAGGTTGTCAATGAGATATTCCAAAGTATACTTGATTAGCTCTGTGACTTAAATTTTACTCTTCATTCATGTAGTCGAAGTTTGATCCTGTTCCAATAAAAGGATCATATAATTTCAAATTTATCAAATTACAAAAAAACAGTTTCCATGCCGACATTATTTGAACGTCCTATTCAATTGTAGCGTATTATTTTGTTACTAGCTGTGCCAGCGGTGTCACCCGCGTTTATGGTTAATATTATAAAGACTATTTCCGTCATACATGATTTCTATGTAACTTTAACCATTAAGGCTGCACACGCGACGGAAGCATAAAAAATGGAGTAACTTCTCCCGTTTTCTCAACATTTCCCTTCACTACTCTGCTCCTATTGATTGTAGCGTGATGAAAAGTATACTATAACCTACCCAGGAGTATGAAGAATAATTGTACCAAGTTTCGTTAAAATCCGTCGAGTAGTTTTTGTTTCTATAAGGAACATACAGACAGACAGACAGACAGACAAAAATTTTACTGATTGCATTTTTGGCATCAGTATCGATCACTAATCACCCCCTGATAGTTATTTTGAAAATATATTTCATGTACAGAATTGACCTCTCTGCAGATTTATTATAAGTATAGATTAAAACAATAATACAGATTTTATCGTGGCTGAATTAAAACTTCGTAATTATTTTCTAGCCAACATTCAAAACTAAAATCTGTATTTTTTACAGACATAACAGGGCACTCCCTGGTGATATTATGCATCATGCATCCATAAATGCATTTTATTAAATTCTCCACGAACGTTTCTTTTCAAATTCCCCGAAAAGGGGTGATTTAATTTGGTAAAAGCCTTGAGGCAATTCGTGACAGACGTGTCATTAGCGTTAAAAACTAATTTAGAATGAAATAACCAAGTTTTCTTGTTCTTCCACCCCATTTTATAACGTGAATGACGATTGTATTCTATCAGTGATATTTTGTAGTAGATAGATCGAATTTGTGCGAAAACCATCAATAGTTAAATACAGATAAGCTCATAAGAAAATATTTTTTAACTGTAGATGGTTTTCGCATAAATTCGAACTATCTTGTAGTAGATTGTAATAGATAGAATTTTACTGATATTATTATTAGGTCAGGTCACGTCATCAATAAATAAAACAACTGATAATAAGAAAGCATTTTTTTCATATAAATCGCTACGAAAAATATCCGGCTGATATGATAGAATAGAAATCCCACACCACAAGAGTATTCAAACGATCGGGTAATAAAGTGCGCAATAGAGGCTCGCAGCGAGGGCGGGAGGGCTGCCGGCGAGGCGGGACAGCCCCCACGAAGGGGTCCGAGGAACGCTCGCACAATTTCAATTCAATCGCTCCAAATCCCCATTTATTTGCGGTGTTTTAAGCCTGCCAAAAGATCAACTCTTAGACGTTGTGGAATTGAAAGTCAAAGTGATGAGAGCGAATCTGTTTTTAAACGGGATGGTGATTCCTAGACCCTTTTTTCCTTATGAACTCTTTACCTCAGTTTAGTATAATAACGCTTAATCCTTTAGTTATTCCATGGAATTTTATTGTTTAGAAAATTCTACCAAATCTGTTACGCAAGCTATTCGACGTTATATAATTTTGAACAGAAATATAAGAATATCCTTATGTGTATAGATATCAGCTACAGGATGAAAGTTATACCGAATTGTATATCTCATTTATTATACACGATAATGTGAGAAAACTTTTGAGATTCATACTTTCAGTGTAAATTACGAAATTCTGTAACATGTAATAGCGTATAGTGTGTGACCTTAGATTAAACTAAGTGTGAGACAAAAGAAGTTGGTAGGTACATCTCAAACTTATCTTTCTTCGGTTTTTAATTTGATTCTAGAAATCTTCTTAAGAACAAAATAGGTAAATTCATATTAAATGAATTCAAAGTTATTCTACTTCTGCCGTATTCAGTTAGGGGTGGCTATAATCATTTTATTATTGCTTATGAAATGCAATGTACTATTTCGGCAAACTTATAATCTCGGCGGAGAGATCATTAAAAGTTATGAGGGATTACAGCAAGAGCATATTGTGGTCCCCCGGGGTGCGCCGCGTGACGGGTCATCCCGGCACGTGGCGCGATTTGACAGCACCAGGGTAATGGGGCCGCCCCGCTCGTGCTCTCCACACCGCTGACAAATTTGGCAATAATAAATTGCGAGCTGAAATCCGTTGTTCTTTATGGGTAATGCGAACAATTGGTTTATGACAAATATTTTTCCGATTTTACGATTGGGGTTCTGTGTATGAATAAGATTTACACGTGGCTATTTAGAAAAGCAATGTTCTGGGTAAAATTATGAAAATTAAGTACATATATCACATGTTTGCTTATTATGCTATACATTCTTCGGAACCCTCAGGATGTAAATCCTATTGACACTTTTCCTATTCCTTCTTTGTAGTTGTCCATAACTCAAGAAAAGATTTTCCACCTCTAAGAAGGATCATGAATGTTGAATGTTGGCGAGTGAGGTGTGTAAGGATCGTGCCATATGGCGTTCGGTTCTCTCTGCTACCCCGCTAGGGAAGTGGCGTGAAGTTTAGTTTGTTAGTTAAGAAGATAACGTTATTATTGATGATACGGTCAAGCTTTTCTTCATATTGCACCATTAATGTCTTAATACAAAATTATTCATACAATATTTATTTTTAAAGAGATGCGCTTGCATAATACATTCAATCGTCACTACATGCTAGATGAGGGTATGTAAATGTAAATAAGTGACGTTCATCTGAAAGTCTGGGCGTCGCGAAAGTTTTCGATTGCAGACATTCACGGTCCAAGTTCGTCGACTCCCGCCCACGACTTGTATACGAATGTACGTTCTACTGCGTAATACCCTGTTATTGTGTGAGATTGAAGAAAAACAACCGCACCCTCCTAATACAGCGAGTTCCTCAGAATACTGAATAAGCAACAATTACGCAAGCTGCCTGAACACCCGTCCTAACTATGTTTTTACAACACATGAACAGGTCCAGCTAAATGGATTGGAATGTTACCAACGGTTGTTAATATTGTTTGCGAACGGTAATTTGCAACGAATGTTTATAATATTAAACGGGTGTTCATCATATAATCTAATGAAAACCCAGTGGTCTGAAGTTAAGTTATTCTTATACTCGAGTATGTCTTGTCGAAGCTCATAAACAATGCATGTTTCGCGACTTCAATGTCTTCATGTAGCCTCGTTTCATCATTTATTATCAATTAGGTTCCGCTTTGCCGATGAGATCAGGGCCGGACCGTGAGTTTAGGGGGCCCTGGGCTAATACTACTTACGGGCTCACCTAATTACTCAAAGTATAAGACGTAGACTTGAATTAAATGAATTGAATAGGTTTGATAAATTATGGATTTTTTCGCATTATCATCTATTTTTGACTTGACATAGCTAGGGGCCCCTTAAATCCACGGGGCCCTGGGCTGAAGCCCAAAAAGCCATATGGTAGATCCGGCCCTGAATGAGATGCTGAAAAGTTAACTGTTTCTCGTGGACTTCGCCTGCTTTTATGCCTTCCCTGCTTAATGACTTGAAAGATAAAGTCTGGGAAAAGAAGCGGCACCCTCCATCCATTGAAGTTGTTCTTAGTATATTATTACTGTGATTGAAGTAAAGAAAGGAAGAGAATTTCGTGAAATCATTAAGTGAAATGATACTTAACTAAAATGTCTTAATAAAAAAAGCTTTAGTATCGATGATATTATGTAAAAAAAAATACAATCATTCGGTAAATATATACATATGAATATAAAATACAATATCGAAACTCGCTCGACATTTTCAAAGTTAATACAGTCTATTTAATCCAATCTCGTCCCGCATTGCAGCTACATTGATACTACTGCAGCAAGATAGACGTTTGGCAAGATTTCCTATAGAGAATAAGTGAGTTTTATTCGTTTCTTTTACAAACAAAATTTTCTTTAAAGTTTTCTCATCAATCAATTTATTTTCCGATACTTTATTATATTCTTCTCCATTATAAAAGTTATACGCCATATATTACAAATACGTTAAACTAGACATTTTAATACTAATGCCTAGTATTTTTGGTTTTATTTTCTTGCTAGTTATGTATGTATGTATGTATATTTCAGCGTAAACAATATGTCGTGTAGACGTAATGTATCTACATACTTACATAACATCACGCCCATAATCCCTGAAGGGGTAGGCACAGTCAAAGGCCCCTTTAACCACATTCAGCCATGGGGGTAAAAAGGAAAAATTGTGAAAAAGTACAAGTAGCTAGCTTGTCGCCTAGACAATCACATACCCAAAACCCGATATACCATTAGTCGCCTTTTACGACATGCTGGGCAACAACCACAGTTGGCATATTATTTTTAAGTCCCAGACCAACATGTATTTTGTTAATCGAGGTGTCTATGTTTAATTGTACCAACCGCAGAGAAGTGTTTTAATACAGCAATTATTCTCGTCACCCAAGAGTATTTTATTCGCGTAAGCTATTCAATGTTTAAATAATAATTATATATTCTTCAGACTGACACATTCCCTAATTACAAACTAAGCTTATGCTTGTACTCCGGATACGGAACGGATGTCTATCCGTTTATAAACATCTATGACTCGAGTACAAATGTCCATGTTCATCACACAAACATTTGCCCCTAGCGGGATTCAAACCCGCGACTCTTGGTTACGTGGCCAGGGTCTCCAACCACTCGACCAACGGGCTAGTCGTCATTTATTTACTTACTTTTCGTGTCTATTCCTCAAAAGCTCCAAAACCTTCTATTACCTTAGCTTTTGGGACTGTTCCAATTAGAAGTAGGTACTTACTCATTTTACCAAATTAATTCGGTAGCATCTCAGCTACACGCTAATGAAATAGGAAATGTAGGACCAAATTTAGGGCAAAGGAAAATGTAAATATGCAAAAGACAATAAAAGTTAATTTGGCGGCGGGCCAATACGCGGCGTACGTACCGCGAGGCCGGCCCCGGGCGGAGCGCGCACATGCCACATGGGCCTGCTGTTCTGCGCGCTGATTTTATCGAAATTTATTGCACCGCAGCCCGTTGTATGAAAGGTCAAAAGTAACTGCTATCTAATTGCGGCCCTGGCGTGGTCGGAAAGAAGCATTTTCATATAATTTTTTTACGTACCGGAATAAGAACAGAAAACGTGTGCAAACAGCTAGGCTCCTGTATACATAATTATATATTTTATCACCCTGAAAAAAATGTTAGGTGTATTGGTCTAAGTACTAGGAAGGTCAAATGGTATTCGTTTTACAATAGTAGCCAGACTCGCTTAATCTTTGATCATGGTCAAAACAGAACCCGAAAGTAACAGAACACGCTTATGTACCTAACTGACGTTAGTTATAATTGTACGTTTTGAATGCCGTTTTATTAGGCAAATCATCATAAATAAATCAAATTAGGGGCAACTCGGTGAATAAAAACGAGCCTCAAATGCGAGAAGAGCAGTCTAAAATCCTAAGATATCCTTCTCTGGATTTACCAAATTTGATCTCAGTTTGAAATCAGATCAATATCAACGTGCCTACATTAATTTGATTCAAGGTAATAGCTTACACTTAAACCTAAAGGTGTCTACGTGGTTTAAATCTCTTACCTAATTAACATAGTTGAAAATTCCGTTGCAGGCGACAGTCGGTCACTTCAGGTAGAGGGCGACGCGTTTGAGCGCGCCGCGGAGCTGCTGCGGCGCTCGCCTGAGTTCACGGTGCTGGCTGCGCTGCGCCAGGAGCCCGCCAACTCCGGAACCATCCTCTCCTTCTCACATGGCTACAACAGGTACATACCCCACCCATCAGAGTGGGCCCGCTGCCAGCGCAACCGGCGACAGCTTCTCACACTGACACATGTTCTTAAATATCGCCGGATTATCAGTTGGGTAGTGTAGGCAACAGCCTAGAAGCCGTGGGATAGCAGCGGCGTAAGCATGGGGGACCCTCGTATGCTCACGTCTAGCACTGAAATCAAATTCGAAATTTCCACGGGCCTCTAACGGTATAGTTACGACTCTGAGGGACAGATAAAAGCCTATATAATTAAAGACTAACGCCGAATAGTTTCTGGATAAGGAACACACCCTTTTCTCACTCAATTAATAATGCTTATAGGACTAATGTATACTTTTACTATCACTGGCTACATCGGGCGTGACATAACATTTATTAGTTCCAGCTACAGACGACTACTGTAACTAAACTACCTTACCTAACTACTCTTACCTTCGTTCGTAATGCCATTTTGATACTTGGTTTAAGCAGAGCTACTAGACCTTGCTTTCTTCATCGAATTGATGCTGAGGGGGCGGGGCCCCTGTTATGAACATATGCTTTCGTGTGAGTGTGAAGGATGCCAATATTCAATATCTTCTATTTCACAATAGCCTTAAACATCATATTGAATTAACATACTTCGTATAGCGTACATAACAATGTAATAACAGCATTAGTCGATAATAACTGTCTATAACTTATAATCATAATGAAGTATCTACAAAATACTACAAAACATTACGAAACACAATCGACGGTGCAATTCTGTCCGAATAAAGTTCTCCCTTACTTCATTGATGTATCTTCGATGTAACAGCCATGGTTTAATATTTAGTGCCGCATTAGAAAAGGGATGAACAGTCACCGGGAGCGCGGCGCGCAAGGCCGGCGGCGGCGGCGGCGCGGGCGGCGCGGCGCGGCTCCATACGGTGAGTTCTAGATCTCAACATCGCTGGTGCGCGCACGCATGCGCCCCCCGGCGCTATGCGTGCGCGCGCATAGGGGAGAATCATGTATCTTGGAATGTCCTGTGCCTCGGAATGTCCTCCTCGATCCATCCGTTGACCTATTTGCGCTCACTGTGTCCTATGCATGGATGTATGTACTCGCGGGCGGGCGGCTTGCATGCGCCTCCCGCGTATCCTCCGCCGTCGTCCGTTGTGTTCTGTGTCTTGACGTGTTGTGTTTGTATTTGTCTGTCTGCCCCCTCACGATCCGTCTTTCGATGTTCACCTGGATGTTGATGTTTGCCGTGGCGCGGTCGGCCGCGGGCCCGCGCTCGCTCCGAGGGGACACCGTCGGGCTCGTCCGCACTTGCATTCCAAGCGACATGGGAATCCGAAACGTCTCGTAATGTGTCCGAAAACTCGCGGGGTTGTGCTCCTCGTAGCGGATGGATCGCTCGCCGAGTCGCCTGTCGGTAACCATGCACTTCCCCAAAATTCCGTTAAAATTCGGACACACTACGAGACGCTCGACTCTCCTTAGCGATCTAACTGACACCTTAGCGACTCGGTCGTCACTGAACGCGATCCGTTCCGAGGTACATGGTCCCCTATCCAGGCCGAGCGATATTGAGATGTAGAGCGAGCCGAGGTCCGCTCGCGGTCGGTCCCCCCATTCGTAGCGCGAATATATGTGTTGTTTGCTTTGTTTATGTGTACCTCGGAACAGTTCGCGAGGATGCGGCGGTGTATTCCGCTTACGATGTGTAGTGCATCAGTGTGGCGGTCGCAGGTACCTGGAGGTGCAGTCGAGCGGGCGGCGCGACGAGGTGCGGCTGCACTACGTGCCGGCGGGCGCGACCGCGGCGCGCGTCGAGACCTTCCCCTTCCGGCTGGCGGACGGCGCGTGGCACCGGCTGGCGCTGGCCGTGTCGGGCGCGCAAGCCACGCTGCTGGTCGACTGCCACCCGCTGTACCGCCGCCTCATCCCGCCGCCCGACCGCAACTTCACCCAGCCGCAGCTCGCGCTATGGGTCGGACAGAGGAATAGCAAGCATTCCCTATTCAAGGTATTTACGAATTAATATCATGAATATATATTAATAGCCAGCTTAAATGCCTATTCTAGAAACCGTAGTATAATGAGAAGAAAAGTATGCAACTGAAAAATATAAGTAATATTTATTCTACATTCTCAGGGTACACTACAAGATGTTAGACTGGTGAGCGGTCCTCACGGATATCTCACTCAATGCCCGGGCTTGGACTCGGAGTGCCCGACTTGCGGGCAGTTTGCGTTGTTGCAGGCTACAGTGCAAGAACTCACAACGCACATACATGATCTTTCTATTAAGGTAAGCATCAAATCTAAAAATAATCAATAAGACGACTTTATTATCTTATCAACAAAAAAGAGTTTAGAATATTTTGTTATATGTTATAAATATATTGCGATTTTAGTTGATGGGGGCTGAAGCACGTCTGGCGCGATTGGAACAATGTGACTGTCAGAAGTCATGCTACTCCAATGGCACAGTCCACGCAGACGGGGCCACATGGCAAAGAGACTGCAATCGATGCTCCTGCGTGGTAAATATTATAACTACATATAGCAAAAAGTATATATGTATATTCCAAAATAATGCTAATATTGAAATATTATCTTAGCACGGCGAGATTACGTGCAGGCCAGTCGAGTGTGATCGAGCAGAATGTAAAAACCCAGTGCTTCATCCAGGAGAATGTTGTCCTACTTGTTTAAGTGAGTATTCTCTTTACTTTTGAAATTTATTTTTGATACAGCCGTAACACTTTTACGAAATAATTATCCTAATTCTATTCAATTGGTGATTATTTACCTTTTGTAGTGTTTTTTTACTTTTCTTATCTTTTTGCTGTATAGACTTAAGTGTTTAAAAAAATGGTTTAAATTTATTTTATGTCAGTTAGTCGCCTCGGGTAGGAAATATTCGCGGCTTTCTACGAATGGCTTTCAGCAATCAAATACTGTTTCAGGGCACTGCCTTCTCAAAGGCACGTTGTACGAGCACGGCGACCGGTTCGCGCCGAAGGAGTGCGCCGAGTGCGTGTGCCACGATGGCAACATGCAGTGCACGCGCGTCGACCCCGACGACACGTGCCCGCAGCTGCCCTGCGACCCCTCCGACCAGTTCACCGTGCCCGGCGAGTGCTGCAAGTTCTGCCCAGGTCAGCAGCATCGTGACCACAGACTATCACACTTCCAATATCAATTTAGCGCTCCTTTGTTTTATTTGTCACGGTATTCATTTAGCTATATCTACATTATATGTACATTGTTTAATCGTCATCTTTCTAGCGTTATATCCCGTGCTTAGACGAAAATTATATAATTTAATTTTATGAATAAAGTTTAATTTTCGAAGATATATAAATTAGACAGAACTAAATATTTTAATCCTGTTTGTTTGAGCAGGCGTGGACTACTGCAGTATGGGGCACTCGTGCGATGAGAACGCGACGTGCATGAACCTCAACACCAAGTACACGTGCACCTGCAACCAGGGCTTCCACGGCGACGGCCTCACCTGCGAAGGTACCTCCCAATTACTCTTTTATGTCCTATATGTACCCCACAAAAATGCAATAATTCGTAAGAAAAACAAAAGAATACATCCCATCTCGTGCTTACATTAATTTTAACATCGTGTGACTTTCATTTAAATGTAATTAAGACTAGATTCTACGTTATAAAACTTCATAATTAATTTCAAAACAGATAATTTTTTTTATTTTTTTTAAAAGCATCTTAAACTAACTATGATGCCTTAAAATATTTTTCTTTTCAATGCATTTAGATGCAGCATTCCCATTCGTGAAATTTGAACAGGGCGATTCACTTGGAAAAATTGTTATAGATAAAACAGCTGTTGGTCTCGGGCCGCGTGATCCTGGAAACTTTGGTGTTCTGGATCACATAATACGAGTGCTTAAGTCAAAATACTTACTCTGGAATCCGATCAATTTATGATTATTTCTGACAATATAATATATCCTACAATTCAGTGGAGGGTAACTTTGTAATCAAATTCCAGACGTAGACGAGTGCCAAGAGGAGGGCGGGCTGCGCGGGCACCACTGCCACTCGAACACGCGCTGCGTGAACGTGGTCGGCAGCTACGTGTGCCAGTGCCTCACCGGCTACACCAGGAAGGACAAGTTCAACTGCGTCGAGGTATGGGCGTCATGTTGTGCGAGTCAGAATGGCGGGTGTGCTGTTGCATAATTGAATAAGTTATACCTGCTAAGTCTAGCTGAGAAGAGATGAATATTGAGTGGATCTCGTCACGAATCGTCTGATATGCTTTTAACTGGTTTGAAAATACATGTTTTCTTAAATTCTGTATAGAAACTGTGACGGGGCTATCAATTAATAATTTCTAGGCTAAAATTTTATTGCTTTAAATTTAAGATAAGAAAATCATTCATATTGTATTATAATGATATATATCTAGAATAACACTTATATGGTGTCATCCTCTCTGTAAAGAGCTGAGCTGAGATTTACCGAAAATAAAAGAACAGGGAAGAACAATTATCTTTGAATGAGTTTTGAATTAGACACAAACGTTTAAGAATGTAATTGTAACCGTAAACACTCGGTTGCAGGTGGACGAGTGCGTGGCGGAGTCGCACGGGTGCCACGCGGCGGCGCAGTGCACCAACACGCCCGGCTCGTACACGTGCCGCTGCCGCGACGGCTACAGCGGCGACGGCTACCACTGCGCACGTCAGTACACACAGTACAGTACCTAATATTATGACAGGAGGACGTGGAACGCTAGCCTAAGCAAATTCCCATCACACATTTCGGGTGATAAGGGGTACCGCGGAATTTACTGGATTGACACTGGCCATTCGTGCGTCACAATCATAACGTGGCGGAGAATGAGGGTTTTTGAATTAAAACATCCAAAAGATGGCGTAACTGACGTGACGTGCGGTCTTGTCACCATCCTCATTGGTTAGTTGTCAGACCAAATTCACATGCTGTCAACAAGGAGTCAATAGTGACAGTGATAAGACCACGAGACTCCCTAGTGCCATCTGGAGGTTTTTGTATTTTTTAAAACCCTCATTGGTTGATGGGTGTCACCAACTAAAAAACGGGTGACAACTGCACCATATTTATTACCATAAGGTAATTCATAAGAATTCAAGTCCGCAATACTTGATTTTGAGATAGACACACTGGCACACAAAGCCCAAGATTGTGGGTTCGAATCCCGCTGGAGGCAAGAGTGGATTATTATAAAAAAGTTACCGGAGATACCTCCGATAACTTTTTTAGAGAAAGGACTTTAGAGGACAAATCGTGTGAAAGAATCTATCTATCGTCTCTTCAATGTCTTTGAACTTAAAGCAGTTTAAAAGCATCTTGTTTTGCATGTCACAGCGATCTGCACGGGCGGGTGTCTGAACGGCGGCGTTTGCGCTGCGCCCGAGTCGTGCGCATGCCCGGCCGGCTTCGGTGGCACGCGCTGCGAACGCGACTTGGACGAATGCGCGCCGCCTGCGTACCTCGCCGCGCATCCCGCCGCGCACCCCGCCGCGCACCCCACCACGCCCTGCGTGCCGCGGGCACTATGCGTCAACACGCCCGGCTCCTTCTATTGCGTATGCCGCGACGGGTACCGCCGCGACCCGCACCTCGACCACTGCGAGGGTGCGTGAAACACTCTCTCCCTACTAACGTCTACAACTCTCATCTATGTGGCGACATATATAGATAACTGTCTACCAAGATAACAAGTCAAGACTGCAGTTCCAATATGAGTGTCAACAATAAACCGAAACAGTTAGTCGGACCTAGGTTCGCGCACGCCAAAACATATTTATCAAAGAACAGGAAGTAGATGGATGCTTCCTGTTAATACGGAAATGCATGTTCGATGTTTGTACACCTAAATTATTGCTACATAGCAATGTGTGAAAATTAATCCAATAATTTACCAAACTTTAGACGTTGTTACACGTTGTACCTAATCAATGTTGTATTTAGTTTTTTGTTTTATAATGTTTTCAGATGTAGATGAATGCGTGGAAGGTTTTCACACGTGCCACCCGAGCGCGCGGTGTGTTAACATTGACGGAAGTTTTAGATGCGAATGTGAAACGCAGCCGTGTGAACTGAGTTAGTATAAAGTGTTAAATTATTCTGACCCCATTAATGAGTTTAACGAGCCTATTACAAATAAATATGTATTTAAAAAAAGTCACCTTATTCGCAGTTGTATATAAAACATTTTTTAAGATTAATAGCTATCCATTCTATCCTTAAATATTCATGTATTCGCGTAGCTGTAGTCTTTAAATTATAACAATAATTAATCAAGAATCAAACTATTGATTGAAAATTTAATGAATATAATAAACAGTACGAAAATCTAAGTTTATCCAAAGGTTATATGAAACAGTGCTAAATTCATATTCGATGATAGCTAAAAACAAATATTATAACTATGATATTACATATTTTATTGTGATCGTTGGTCCATTTCAGGTTGTTCGTGGCAAGGCAAAATAATGTCGGACGGGTCGCGGTGGGCGGAGGCGGGTGGCTGCCAGACGTGCACGTGCGCCGCGGGCGTGGCTACGTGCGCGCGCGCGCCCTGCGCCTGTGACGCGCGGGACAACCTCACTGCCACGGTAACTTCGTACAAGATACCCATCAGTATCCATATAGAATTGTCAATAATAATACGTTCACACATGATTCTAAATTATATAAGTTTAAAAATTACACGTAATAAATTTTGCTACGTTGGTGGCCACTCTACATTTTGGCACCCAACGTGGTAATCAAATGGTTTGTTTGAATATTTTATTCTTATCTACTTACTTCTCCGCTCTTTAAAACAATACCTTGATGCAAACATTCCTATATTATTGTAAAATACAGGCCCTTATTAACCAAGCGACATCAAAACTAAACTCACTGAAAAGGCTACTTTATGTTGCTCAATACAAAACAATTTCACCTAACAATTAGACTAAGCTATCGAAAAGATATTTCCGAGTGAGCAATGTTCGCTAACGCAGTTGATGCGTGTTCCAGCTACAGAGCACGGTGACGTCGATAGTGGCGGGCGTGGCGCCGGCGGCGTGCTGCCCGCACTGCGAGCCGCGCTACCACTGCCGCCACCAGGAGATGCACCACGTCACCTTCCGCAGCGGCGAGCGCTGGCTCTACCAGTGCCAGATCTGCGAGTGCCTCGTAAGTGTAATCCCGCTTTTCATTTGTGTGACAAATAAAATATTACCTACCATAAAATGTGCATAAATTTTATTGTGGCTACAATACGTCATTGTGACCCACCTAAGCAACACAATATAGTATAAAAACCATTGCAATCGATTTTTTTATGATTGTGTATAATCAGAGTTCATGTTTTGATAAGGTTGTACACCTATTAAGACTAGTATCCACAGCAATATACATATCCCATCAAAAACAATACTTGTCAAAAAAACCAAGTCTCGCAACAACTGAGTTGAGTACGGAGATTCCAGTCACAATTGATTTTCAATTATTATGGACCACGATCGTGGTCTTAGGGACTGGACGTATTAAGACAGAAAGTCGCTTAAGTAGAGACTGAATAAATTAATAACCGACTTGGTATTACATGGATCTCACAACTTTTTACCGTAGAACAACTGAGTTGCGAGACTTGGTTTTTTTGACAAGTATTGTTTTTGATGGGATCTCATTTCTTTTTGTATTTTGTAGACAGTTCTACTTTTTTCCTTTTCGGTACCTTCTACTTATTGTTTATATGTATATCTACCAGCAACGAATTTTCTTAAAGCCCTCTCTCTGACATATGAACTTTTCTTATTTTTGTAGGTAGCCTTCCGTTTTCTCTTTTTCGGTACTACTTCTTGAGCTTCAGCTACAGTTTTTCTAAGAGCCCACTGCCTGTCTCTAAGCGTTTTTCTGGGAGGCTTTGATGTTACAATTTTTGACAAATCTGGACGATAAATGCTTCTTGGTCTGTTGTATTCACAAATTGATGATTCCTGCGCTGTAAGACTTGTAATTGCGGAATGAATTCGCATGACGGGAATACCCATTTTTTGCTGGATTTGGCAGGGGCACTACCGTGCGCCTATATTTATATGGGATTACAAAGTTATTTAAGCAGTTATGTATCTAGAAAACTGGACCGAAGTTAAAAAAAATTACTCGACTTGGCGGGGGCACTACCGTGCGCCTTTATATTTATATGATATTATAAAGTTATTTAAGTAAGTAGTTAAATATTTATAAAACTGGACCGAAATTAAAAATTTTTGCTAGACTTAGCGGTTGCACTACCGTGCCCCCAAATATTTTAGTTTTTCCTTAGTTCATACACCAAACACTACTTTTATTCCAAATTTGAAGCTTCTAGGTCTGCTAGAAGTGCCTTAGAATTTTGATGATCGGTGAGTCAGTCAGTGAGTGACAAAAATTAAGATACCTTGACCCATTATAATTCTTAAACTACTGGTTCAAATTAAATGAAATTTAAAATATACCGTGTTTATTTACAATGCCTGCATGGTTACTGAAAATTCAGTCTTCTAGTTTTATCCACAACGAAGTTACAGGGGGTCGAAAATGGCCTGAATTGCTTCGAGAAAAGGATGGTACGGCCGTGCCGCTTTTTTGCTCGACTTGGCGGGGGCACTACCGTGCGCCTTTATATTTATATGGTATTACAAAGTTATTTAAGTAAGTAGTTAAATATTTATAAAACTGGACCGAAATTGAAAATTTTTGCTAGACTTAGCGGTTGCACTACCGTGCCCCCAAATATTTTAGTTTTTCCTTAGTTCATACACCAAACACTACTTATATTCCAAATTCGAAGCTTCTAGGTCTGCTAGAAGTGCCTTAGAATTTTGATGATCGGTCAGTCAGTCAGTCAGTCAGTCAGTCAGTCAGTGAGTGACAAAACTAAGAAACTTTGACCCGTTATAATTCTTAAACTACTGGTTCAAATTGAATGAAATTTGAAATATAGCGTGTCTTTACAATGCCTGCAAGGTTACTGAAAATTCAGTCTTCTAGTTTTATCCACAACGAAGTTACGGGGGGTCGAAAATGGCTTGAATTGCTTCGAGAAAAGGATGGTACGGCCGTGCCGCTTTTTTGCTCGACTTGGCGGGGGCACTGCCGTGCCCCCAGATATTGCTGTGGATACTAGTCCTGTGTTACCTACTACTAAAAACTGTTTAAATTTAAATGTAAGTTTAAATTCATATTCATTCCTAATATGGATTGTGACTGGATATTCACCTTTTGCTTATGACTGTTATCAGCTGGGTGAGGTGGATTGCTGGGAGCCGGAGTGCGAGGAGTCCGGCGTGTGCTGCTCGCTGGGCGCGGGCGCGGGCGCGGGCGCTGCGGGCGCGGGCGCGGGCGCGGGCGGCGCGGAGGGCGCGGGCGAGTGGCGCGCGCCGCACCGCCTCGAGCTCGCGGGCTGCGCGCCGCCGCACTGCCCCGCTTGCCAGGTGCGCCACCGACACCACCCATATCCACTAACATCCGCCAAATATAGAATAAGTCAAAGAATAGATCCCAACGAATCCAAAGAATAGACGAGGCTCTTGGGTATCACACCTACAACCCATACTTACGCCCTTTCGCATACAAAGATATCGACTGCCCGTTGACAAAACCTCCAATTATGACAGGGATACATTGAACTTATGTTAGATATTAATAGTAAACCAAGTTTCAGTCAAATAAGCACAGTAAAAATTGTGTAAAAAAAAAGGTCGAAGAAGCTTTATAAAGAATGCTGACGGCCTCCTTTTATTTTTTACATTGAAAGAATTACAGTTAAAGTCGATTCATTTACAAACTTTTATGAAATTGAAATAATATTAAAATAAAAGCTTTTACATTCTCTTTGAACGTCCCATGACTTTTTAAAGGCTTGTTTCGTTTTATTTTCAGTCTGTAACCTCTAACCCCGCAATCGCAGCTCTTAACAAATGCTTTGTTTGATGTTGCCTTCTAGAACTATCCTCGTAATTTTGCGTACTACATAAAATATTGTGAATTTCTTGATAGAGGATATTTCTAGGAAAAAGCATCTAAAGGAAGTGACATCGCGCTTCCAAGCTTGCGCCGTCTAAATGGTTCGATCGCCGCTTTCCGATTGGTCCTCGTGTGAAGCATCGTTTCGCTTGTTGCAGGGCGGGCAGTGTGCTACTTTGGTGAGCAATCTCGCGTGTTGTGTGCATCGGTAACCATCCCCACTCTTCTTATTCATTCATACATTTGCTGATTAACACGTGTTTATTTCAATGCTTATGCCCTTGATTCAAAAGAACCGTACGAGTAAGAGAGACAATTTTGTTTATGTTATTATTACATTACAAAGTTGGTAATTGTTTAACATGGCTTTTTTTCATATTTCGGTCCATAAGTTATTATTTTGTATAACTAGATGAAAATTTTATAGATGTAACGAATACTCATTATTAGAATACCACGTTGGGCGCCAATGTTGGTGCTGTCGCCCAACGTACAATTTGAATCGAAGGCAAATTCATTCAGATATCATTTTTATGTTGCATGTTACCTCATTTACCCATTCATCAAGCATGGTGATGTGATTTATCAACTATCTTTGAAAACAAATTATTGATCAAGCATGAATTCCGACTACTCAATGTTCGTCCTTACAAAACATCTTTTATTTTTTAAATCACAAAATTTCATTAGACTATAGAAGTAGTATAGATTCACACATAAACATAGGTGTAAATATATACATTAGACTTTTATCAATCCTAGTGATAAATATGTATAACTAAAAAAATCTAAATACATTAATCGACTAGTCAACATCTTTATATTTTTTTTATTAAGGGAATTTTAGGCGTATGTCTACCTAGATTTTACGTTGGTATGTAGATGTTATGAGGAATTTTAGGTGTCTAAATTATTGTAAAAATTTATTATGTAGTTAGACAAGAATATAGTTAAATCCTGCAATGGATAGTGATGATTACATTCATTGATAAAAAAATATTGTCTTTCATTTGGACAAGTAGAGCTAGTTTTGTTTTCAACAGATTTATTCCTTGATATAAGCAGCATGGTAATTAGTGCGTATTATGCAAGACAGATATTCAGTACACCTCTTATTCGAATTATAATTTTCGTGTGTTCGTACTATTCCAATGAACAGCTTTTATGGTAAAACTAATGGGAGTGCATAGAATATAGTAGTCGAACTATGTAATTAAGGCTAATTAATGTTTACTTAGATGTTTATAAGTTCATATTTATTCATTCATTGTCCGCCTGTATTCAGAAACCCATTAGCAGTGCCGAAAAACTGTTTACAATCAATTGTGTCAAAGAAGACCACGGATAAGGATGGATTCTTGGTAGGGTTCCAAAGAACATCAAAACCAATATCAAAAAAATCAAGTAAATGATTTTAATAATTTATATTAAAAAGCATAATGAATTTAAATAATTTTCCACGTAATTTATGTCAAAGGTAATCTGTGTTAAACCCGACTTTAATAAATTAATGGTTATTAAAAAAGCTTACGAATACTTTTTAAACGAGACAAACGTCAATTGAAAATTCTTAAAATTAGGATAATTTCACACTTCGGTGTCATAACGAACTTTATCTGAATGCACTGTTATTTCATATCTGGCTATTGGGAATAGAAATCTTTTGAAAGAGAAGTTGGTCTATGCATTTATTTTCATTTCTATGTAAATTAGGTTTTCCAATTTGTACTAGTCAGTAGCAAAAAGAAAATACGGAGTAAGTAAGTGTGTTTTGAATGGGGCAAGCGGAGAGGCTCGTAGAGGGCCGGGTCCGGTCCGGGTGTGAGTAACCGCTGGTGGCGTGTTGCAGGCGCGCGCGGCGCTCGCTGACGGCGCTGCTGGCGCTGGCGGCGCTGTGGTGGGGGCGCGGCCGCGGCGCGCACCGCAAGCACCGCGGCGCGCGGCGCTAGAGCCGCCCTGACCCACACGCCCTACCACTATTTATTCTAGATAGACCTAATGTTAACCAATTGCGGCGGGCGCGCGACCACTCGACGGCCTTAACTTAGCGAGCGCCCGCCCGGGATCGCATGTGATACTGTATTATACGGGAGGGGTCGCGTACGTCTCGAGTATTTCGTTATAGCAATATTATAGTGTTTACGCGTAGTTAGGATTGTGTACCGGTGTGCCGCGAGTCTCGGCCGACGCTCGCGCGTGCTCGCGCGCTCGCCGCGCCGCCCGCGGGCGCCCGCGCGGGCGGCGCCCTCTTATCGAATGTCGGTTCTGATTTTGTGCGACATTCGTTTATTCTAAACGACGACTACTAGTCTCTAGTGTTATCTAGAAGTACGAGTTTTTCTCACCGAAATCAGTGATCGTTAGATGTAAACTAGATAGATCAAAAAACGCACACAAATGTCACGTGAAATCAGAACCACTCTGCGACGGGCCCGGCACGAAATTAAAACGATATCGATTAACGAATTTTTACGAGTGTCATTATGGCCTAATGTGTTGTAATGTGTGAATGAAGCGTGTCGCGCCAGGCCCGGCGCCCGCAGTGGATCGCGATCCGCCGGCGCCCTCAGCCTCCGGCGCGTTCGAGCCGCCCTAAATTATCGTCTTCGGATTCTAAATTTAACAGTACATCGATCGCTTTGAATTATAATATTAGACTCGTAACTGAACTATTTAGCTATTGTTGTGAATATAAATAACGTATAGTGTCGCTACATTTGCCGCGGGGCGGTGCGGCCGCGTGGCGGTGAGGGCGCCGAGTCTTATTTATTGTGAGCCTGCCCCGAGTCGCCGGCGCCGCGCCCGCGCCGGGTCGGGCGGCGGCGCGGCGGCGGGCGGAGGGGCGCGGCGCGGGGGCGAGGGGCGGCCCGCGGCGGCAGCGGCTTTTCAATTATAATATTACGTAATATTTTAATGATAGCGATAGTCCTGTACATGAGTAGCGTAGTGCGGCCGCCGCGGACCGCCCCGCGCGCTCGCGCCCTGTTGTACGAAATTTTTCATAATATATTATAGTTTTTGTTTGTCTTTATATAGATCGTTTTCTTGTATAATTTGAAAATAACCAAAAATAGGTACCAAATATAGAAAAGATATGATTGTTTCTTAATTTTCATAAAGCATTTTGATGCTTGCATGTTGTATTGTGTTCAAAAAAATTACAATTAAAAAGATATCCTCAAACATTGTTGTAGTAGTTACTTATTCCCCATTGTTCACTCCCTTTAAATGCAAATCGAGCTAAAATTATATACGTTTTATAATAAAAAAAAAAACATTTATTTAACCAATTTACAAACATCAGGAGGTCATTGATTTATAGTACTTGTATCAATAAATTATTAGTATCTATTCTTTCACATTTTACAATTTGACATAACTTATTTAACTTACACATAATAAAAATAGTACCTATATTCGTTGAGGTAGTTTGTTTATATAAATATGTTGCATTGACTACAGTGGAAGGGACAAGCTATTCGATATATTAAATTTTTTGTGTAAAAAGTGCTTACAACAAGCTAACTTGTACTAAAAATTAAAGTGCAAATTTTAGGCTTAAAAAATGGCTTTAAAAAATTTAAAAAATGGCCGTTTGGCCAAGGTGCCAACCTGTATCACTGTACTGTGTTTGTTTTTAATGTGCGTTAGGTTAGGGTATGATACTCATACATTGTGCAAATAAATAAGTATGAAGTTAATGTTTTGGAAAAACAAATAGTCATTGAATCATTAATAAATACCTAAATTACATGGGATCCGTCCGGCAATACAGATCGCAATTTTCGCAATGTTTTGTGTGAGTGAAATGATTTTTAAAACGTTTGTTTCGTTAAAATTGTAACTAGGTTTAGGTAGATCTAGATAAGATACGACTACGATAAATTTTCGTATAATATTTTTGCAAAAATACGAATGTTATCAGTTATGATGCGTACGGACAACAGCGTAACTAAATGTCAGCTTACCCTATGAAAGACTTTCGAAAGGCTTATTGTTTATGAAATCTCTGTGATGTGTTCTGCCATGAACTGTCTACCGATACACTGACATCATTCATCTGTACAAAAACGATTTACCGTGCATACCATGAGCAAAGCATGAGCATACCATGTCCAAAGTTTCGTAGTATGCCCGTGTACATTATGCTACGGCCCCGCTATCTCAATAAGGCATTGTTTTTCTTTCTGTCTCTTAAAGTTTTAGTCCTATCATGATGGTGCGGCCGTCGCGATAAGGTGATCATTGGACAGCTAGAGTACAATAACTCCGGGGTGCGAACGAAGTCCACGGCGCGCCGTACACATCGTCCGCACTCGTGGCTAGTCATGAAGGCTACATGCGGTGCGCGAGTGGCGAGACAGGGCGCGGCGCCGGCAGCGGCGGCGCCAGCAGCTGCGCGGGCGCCGCCAGACACGCGATGCGCAGCGGCTGCGGCTTGCGCTCGCCGCCCTCCACCACGCCCGACACCACCATGTACGCCGCCGTCACCAGGGTGACACCCTTTCAGTACAAACAGACACACTCGTCAAATATGAGTACCTACTAATAAAAAATTAAGCTATATTGCAAAGCTAAATTGAGTGTAGATACCAAATATCCCCCGCTATTTACATCAATATTTACTTTAATTCGTTATATTTAATTAATTAATTATAGCTTTACTTTAATTCATGTTGAACAGAAGACAAAATATAATATTCGATATATAGCATAAGCACACCTGATAATATTGTCTAAACCAAAAAAAATGTGAGAAGTTGATTAAGTTATAACAATATCAGAGAATTAATATATTCACAAATCTATTCAGTATAATCTCCATATTGCTATCCGCACTTTGCCCACAGGTGGGCATACTAAAATAGAATTGGGAAATTAAGATGATCGCTAAAACCACATTACTCCGTCCAGATGGTCAAAAGTTTTCTTAAATACTAGAGTGCCTCCCTTGTCACTTGGTATCTTTGCCGATATGTCAATATTGCAGTTTAGAGAGTGCATTGGCAAACGTACCAAGACCATAATGATGGCGGAGCTGAGTATGGCGAGCGCGCCCGCGTAGTTGCGCAACTCGGCGAGCGCAGGCCGCAGGCAGCCCGCCGCGTGCACGGGGCTCTCGCACAGCTCCGTGTTCTGCCAACACGCCAACAGTACCGTTACATTAGTTATGTATATGTACACAAACAACAACGACAGGGATAAACACATAATATTTACATCATATTTACTGCTGCGAAAAGACGATCAGTACAGGATTGCTTATGTATACAAAAATCAAAGACGACCACAACCGCAAATTAATAATGAACTTTATCGAGAATGTACAATCAGCAACATAAATAGCTAGTCACTTTTATACTTTATTGTCAAGGTATCAAAAACTTCAATGACAAGAAGTGATCATAAATTTTAATAGGGAGTTATTGTAAGCATATTGGTGGCTCAGACCTATTTTAACCTTTATTTTTTTTACATTTCCAACTTTTTCTACAAATATTGACGCGCAAAAAACATACCGCTACGAAAGCTAAACTATCATCGGAAATTTGAATTTCAGTTTTGGTTTTAGTTTAGGTTCTCTAAAAACCGGTAGAATCAATTTTTTTGAACCCTAAGTCAAACGAGTCACCAACCTTCGCATTCCAGACGCGGCCGCAGCAGGCCGGGGGCAGGTACGGACGGTAGTTGAAGCCGTTGAACCAGTCGTTGTACGACGTCACGCCGCAGCATTTCAACTGAAACATAAACGTGACCGCTATATTCTTAACACCTTTTAATTGTTCACATATATTGGCCTCCTACAAATAAAATTTTAAAGTAGCCAAAAACTAAAGGCAACTTCTATGATCCAATTTATGCACTTTTGAGACTTTTTATGAAACTGTTGAAATTGAAAACTTAAGGGGTGCTTGATTATATAATCAAGTGCAAAATCAAATAATGGTATCGTCGTAATCAAGAACCAAACGGGGGACTCTGTTCTCATTCAAACTAAGCCATGTCAAGAGCCGTATTGTAAGTCTATGATTCTAATACCGAATTCCAAAATAGTTGGTCATGTGACAATATTAAAAGAAAAAATCTAGTATAATTTCCCATGAGTCGATAGTTCATCGTGCATAGTAGATTATGCTTAATAGCTCCAAGGCTCCCGATGAAGTACAGCCCCAGGGTCAACATCGCTAGTATTGGAGGCTGACCTCAAGCTGCATGGCGGCGAAGGAGCTCCTGACTGCGGGGTCGTCGGCGTCGCGCGCCATCGCGCGCAGCATGCTCGTGTTGAGCGCGGCCGGGTCGCGCACGGCGCGCGCCAAGCTCCCGATGGAGCACAGCCCCAGGGACAGCATCAGCATCGACACCGTCACCAGCGTCATTAACTGTTTAAAAGCAATAAACTTTATTATTTAATCAAAAGTGAAAAAAAAACATTTTTATTTAAAAGTAAAAGAACTACATGAGCTATTAAAAATTAAAATTAGTGGACTCTTTCTAACGGTGAGTTCCGAGTCTTGTCACAAACTCAAAGTATAGGTACCAGACATCCGTATCTGGAATTCGGATACGTTATAATAGCGAATACAAATCGCATACAGTGGCGACGAGCGAGGGTGACTTGATGTGGTAGGGTACGACGGTGCAGAGCCAGCAGGCGGGCAGGCACAGCAGTGCGCCGACGATGAACAGTACGCTCGAGCCCAGCTCCACGCCCAGGTCCGTCGTCCAGAAGTAGTACGAGATGCGCAGGAGACTCCATGCCGTCGAGCCGCCCAGGATAGCGCCGCCACTCTGTGAATTTTAACCCATGTTGGTTCAGGACTTAAAAAGAATGCGCTAACTGTGTTCTTTTGGCACTATTTTCTCCGAATTTTCCATCAAACCATACTTTCATTGCCAATCGGTTAAAGGACATTGCTGCCTATTTGACCCTGCTTACCCCATCGGGGATTGCGGGCGTGATGATATATACAATGTATATTCATGAGAATCTACTATCGTTTTCTTATTTCAGTTTCAGCTTTTGGGTCATTTTAAACACATATCATCATATCAAAGGTTGAGTTGAGGTGATAATTACCAGCAGCAAACCAGCACACGTGAACAGAGTTAAACCACTATTTCTCATTTTAAATCGAGTTAACAATTTTTGTGAAAATTTTCGTAGCTAATATAAAATCTTCAAACAATATATTTAAATGTCCGATTTTAGTTTTGGTGTGACACAAAAAGTCACTTGAGTAGACACTTGCGAAATTTAAAAGTGATTTAAAAACAACCGCTGCATAATGCAGTATCTTGGCCAGGACCGTATTTCCTCCCACAGAGGTTAACGTATTTCTGTTATTAATGAACACAATATAATTAAAAGAATTAGATGCAGATCATTTCAACCTAGTTAAGTTATAAGGTAAGTAGGCAGTTTAGTAATCCTAGTAAAAAAAAATGCGTTTTATACTCACCCCATGACATCTCATGGTTGTGGTCGGGGCTCTTGACCGAAGGTGACATGGGGCATCAGAAACATCAGAAATTGCTCACCTTAAAGGAGGAACAAGCAATTGCAGCGCTTGAGTATCTGTACGCTGCAGTATCCTTGATGTAAGACGTAGCTATAATGTTCTTGAAGTTGCGTCTTTTATAAAGATTAGGACCCAATCGTCTTTAAAGACTTGCTCCCGTGCTTCTAGAGCTGCGGGATAAATGCAGTGGCAAGTGGGCGCAATATATCGTTGTCTATAATCACGGAGTATTTCTGTGGTCTGTGTCTATAATAATGTCTCATCATAGGACATGGCGATCACATTATTAAACATTGAACTAACTTTTATCTACATCTCCATCTTCATAAACCATCTATTACTTTTTTTTTTTTTTTTACGTGGGGAATGCATTTACGCACCGTCCAAGTAAACCTAGGTTCGGCCTACGAGGGATGTGTCGGGCTCAGAGGCCGGGAAAGCACTCTACTACCGACTAAACCTCACGGTGGTCATTCTTCGGGCGTTGGCGCAGATTCCGGGCTCCCCACTCGGGACTCTACGCGAAATCTACGTCTACGCCGCTGCCGATCCATGCGGCCCATCTCGAGGGAGAGGCAACCTCGCCCCCAGAACACCTCGCGGTGCTTATGACGGCACAGACCACAGTGTCACCCCATCCTATTTAACGGACGAGGATCCACGTGTCGTCATCTTCTCTGGGGCTGCTTAGCGAAGTGAATGCAGGCCCCCCCCGCAAACACTCCACAGCCCCAAAGGCCCTTTTAGTCGCCTCCTACGACAGGCAGGGATACCACAGGAGTATTCGGAGCCCCCCCTGTAGGGCGCAGCCGGGCTAGACACCATCGCCACGGCGGCCTCGCCTTCTGCGTCGGGCAGGATCGTCAAGCTCGCGCTGACGTTCGGCGCTCTCCTTCTGCGACATAACGATGCCGCAGAAGGAGAGCACCGCCTCCCAGGAGCTCTCGCTCGCCACCATGGCTGACACCACGAATGGCAGCGAGAGGTCCTGCCCAACGGCGGCGGAGAGCGCTGCGCGCTCGCCGGCAAAAGCCGGACACACCTCCAGCGTGTGCTGGGCACAGTCCTCGATGGCACCGCAATGGTGACACGACCTGGACGCCTCCCGACCAATCCGACACAGGTACTTCCCGAAGCAACCATGCCCCGAGAGCACCTGCGCCAGATGGTAGGTTACCGCGCCATGGGTCCGGTCTAACCATGCGGCTAGGACTGGCCGGATCGCTAGAATGGTCCGAAGACCAGCTCCAGGATCGGCTAGTCGCGCGTCCCAGAGTTCCACAGCAAGACTGCGGAACTCTTCCAACCAGGAATTCACCTCGCGAGCGGTGACCCCGTGGAAAACCATCTATTAACTTTATCAAAATCAAAAAATTGGTTTAAGAAAGAAATCATGGTACCTACGGTACTTCTCTAAATGACATATAATTTCCCATTATATTTTATTGGATTCCGGTCCGCAATAAAAAAAAAAGGAAAACGTATATGTCTGTAGGTATTATATAATGCTGATTTTATATTCTTAGGTCAGCACGTTTCGATACGTTAATGAATCGTGTGTGTAATTATGCATGCAAAGTTTAAATTTATTTTTGATTATTTTATCCATCTTTGACGAATCATAACACATCATCTAATATTTGATTGAATGTTGAACGTTAGTGATGATGTCTATACCTAACTAATGATGTTTTTTTTTAACTGCGAAAGCTCATAAAAATCAAAATATATCTATTAAAGCAATTGAAGTATTTTTTATTATAATCAACATTCGCTTTTACTTGTAGTTTTAGCCACCACGATCTAAAAGGGACTAGCTTTTTTAGAATTCCATTCCATACCACAAAATCACAATGCCATATTGCAAGGTGAAATAACATCCTTACGCGACGTTTAGTATAGGTAGTGTCTATCTGGCCGTATACCTGTCGGTACAATACCGTAAACATAAAATGTTACCGTAAACATAACACTTAGGTGTAAAATCTCATTCTAGATCCTAGGGCTCCTAGTCGTCACGTATTTTCTGGGGGGCCCACTACCCAAGCTAGCTTTTACCCGTCCTACCCTTTGCCCTACATTTGGTTTCGTCGGGGTTACGTCGGGGTCTCAACGATCTTATACAATGGATGTACAATTTAATAAGAGTGATGTATTTATATGAATAGAGACACTCAAGCAACATAACCCTTATTGGTAGTGGTGTAAAAACGAATTGGCAACATTAGGGCAACGCGGGTAAAATGTTATACACGTGTAAGTAATAATAATAAATAATAATAATAATAAATTCTCCAAACTCACACACCAATTCCCTAGTTCCAAACTAAGCTTATGCTTATGCTATGGATACTAGGCGAACGGAAAGACATACTTAAATACGTTTATAAACATCCATGACTCGAGTACAAATGTCCATGTTCATCACACGAAACATTTACCCCTAGCGGGATTCGAACCCGCGACCCTCGGTTTCGTGGCCAGGGTCTCTGACCACTCGACCAACGGGCCAGTCAAAGTAAAGAGTTTTCGATAAGACAAGAGTGCAGGTCTTTAGCGCGCTGTAGGTACACTTTACCCGCGCTCTGGCGTTTCTCGTTCCATAGCCAATATATAGCCGTATGTTTCATATGAAATTGAAATACAACATTTGCATAATTGATCGAATACGTTGTGTGAAATTAAACATGTTTTTTTATTTTTATGTTGGATATTATCAAACCTAATCAGCGTAAATTATGCGACTTACGCTATTAATGATTATTAGGTTTTTATGGCATAGATTCCCTTTAAATAATATTGGCCAAGGTTGGTAACACTTCAGTCCTAAGTTTGGCTAGCTACGTATCAAATTATACAAACACTCTCTCCAAAATGCGTGCTTCGGTTCCTGGGTTTGCCTTTTTCTTTATATTATTCTCCCTTACTCATGCTACTGTGTGGGACTTTGGAACCGACACTCCGAAAAGCGAAGTGCTGAACGATTACACCGGGACTATGGGAATCCTAGAATCAAGTAAAACAATAGTACTCAACGTAAGTATTATACTTTTTGTGCATACTAGATCTATATTTTTTTATTTATGAAGGATTGTATTTTTAGATATTGGGTTGTAATTAGAAGATTCGATGTCGAGTCGTTTTTCAGTCTCTCATATATTCAGATCTATTATTAAGATGTAATAATCTCCATTAAAACGGCTGGTAACAATAGTTTACTCAATTATGGTTTACTAACTTTTTCCCGTTAGATGCCAAATTTCATCGCAATCGGCTGAGTACTTTAGGCGGTTAACGTAGATACAAACTATCAGTCAAAGCTGCACTCGCATTTGTAATATTAGTAAGTATGTATTTTAATACAACATTCCCTAATTTCAGGTGCCATTGTGCTACACAGTAACTCACGTCCGTGTCCAAGTGGACAACCTGTTGTCCACTCCAGCGGTGTCGTACAACAGGCGCCTGGAGACCGTCACCATCAAGTACAGCTTCCTGCAGCTCCGCGTATCCACCTTCCACGTCGTGGTGAAGGCCGAGTACACCTGCAAGAGGAGGAACGATGAAACTGCGACTGATGCGCCTTAACAACCATGAATAACGTTTTACGCGATATTTTGTTGTGTTCACTCCATTCTTACAGTTTTAAGATCGTGTGATTGATGATTTTCGTTATTCAATATTAAACTCATGCGATAATTCATTGTTTTCTTTATATGCCAAAGTCATGTTTAAGTTTAAAATTATTTTTTATTCCTATTTTTTAAACTATATATTAAATTTAATTAGCTTTATTTTAGAAATGAAAATCCTACATACATAACATCACGTTCATAATCCCCAAAGGGGTAGGCAGAGTCAAAAGGGCAGTAGGCCCATCGAGATAGGTATATGTAAGTACTTATATCTCGATGAGTAGGCCCCTCTAACTACATTTAGTCAAAAATAAAACTGATCTTGGTTACATCGAAAATTGCAAAAAAGTAGTAACAAGTGGCTACTAGCTTGTCGCCTACACAATCACATACCCAAAACCCGATATACCATTAGTCGCCTTATAAGAACATGCTAGGCAAGAACCACAATTGGCACATTATTTTTACGAGTAAGTCCCAGACCAAACTGGGACAATGGATTGGGTTAGAAGGAAAATTGTGTAAAAGCAGTGACAAGTGGCTAGCTCGTCGTCTACGCAATCACATACCCAAAACCCCATTAACCATTAGTTGCCTTTTACGACATGCTAGGCAAGAAGCACAGTTGGCACATTCTTTTTAAGACCTAGACCAACATGGGACAGATCCAAATATAGAGAATCCTTATCTAGAATATTATGATGATGTGGAGAGCACATAGGTTTAGGATGATGGAGAGACATACGTGAAAAGAATGCTAGTCACAACACTCCTTGCAGATTTTCTGAAATTGGAGAAAAAATGGAATTTCAGGGCCCTAAATAGTGTCGTTTGTCGTAATAGCGCAGATGTAACTAATGCTCTTCACACCAATCGAGGGCTGATGAAAAGTATTCACGAGTATTTGACTATTTCTTATTCAATGCTCAATTATAACCCACAATTCAACACACATACAAACTTCCTGTTCTGTATTTATTTAAGTGTGTGAATGGCTGAACAAGTTAACACCATATTACATAGGTACCCGACATTAATAAATATTTATTTTCATACTTACTGATATTGCAAAGAGTAAAGATTTGATTGTTTGTTTGTATTGAATAGGCTCTGATTTAAAAAATTCTTTCACTAATGGAAAGTTACTTTACCAGCGAGTAACATAGGCTAAATTTTTATGCCCGTATTTCCACGGGAACGGGAACTACGCGGGTAACACCGCGGGGCGCTGCTAGTATTTTATATACATTTTTGTTGTGGAGTTGGCGGGTGAGACGCCGCGGCGACGGTTTGAACGACTGTCATTCAGATTTAACGTGGTTGTTAGGCTCGAATCACGGCGTAAAGATGTCGTCGCGAAATAAATCCAATGGCAACACGGCTTAGCGCTACTGTTAGCATTGTAAAGAAGAATTAATTCAACAAATAATCAAATTACCGAGACCTTATTGTCGTATCTCTTTCCTGAAAGCCCACCATATAGGAAGAGCATGGCTCTCCTGGCGACATACTCGTCTCCTGACAAATATATAACTCTCTTTCCTATTTATTCCCATGTGTTTCTCACCTAGCATGGCGACACGGCGAAAAGACGACTAATGGGATATTGGGTGTTGCTTGGGTTTGTGATGTGAGGCGACGAGCTAGCCTAATTAATCCTCTATCTAACTCAACATAATCCTATTTTTGGCTGTGATTCTAGGAGCTTATAGCTCCTTGGACTCTGCCTACTCCTTTGGGGATTGTAGGCATTTATTTATAAATATTTTAAACACGCCGCAATTCTCAGTATTTTACAAAGTTTCTTATTTCCAGGCATTTTAAATATTAAACACAAAATAGTTAAGCAAACTGTTTTTTTATGCGAATTCTTTAAAGGTTGGCGAGGGGATGGGGGCATTCAAAATATCAATTTTTATCTATTATTGTTTTTACCTTAAAGTAGACACAGTTTGAAAGTTCGCATTATGGTACACATAGTTCCATGTTAACATAGTAAATATTGTATCTGCTATTTTCCAGTTGATCTAGTTTTCAATTTCAGCTGGTATAACCTAAGATGCATGACTAAAGAATAATGCATGACTTCTCGGGCAAAATAAAGAAACATGCATGACTTCTCGGGCAAAGCTTTTGCGACGACATGGTAGTTGGAGACGCCGTGCTGCAATGGGCGGTACTTGATGACGACCAAGTTCTGGTCCCAGTCCATTGAAACGACCGGCGGCCCCACCTTGTTGTCCAACGTCACTCTGACGTATCGGAGCTTCATACAGAACGGCACCTGAGGAATATGGAATGCATTGAATATGACCCAGAACTTAAAAGCTTAGTTTACTTTTAAGTTGATCGCCCGCCATGCCCGAAGTGGCAGGCAAAGTCATTAATCCACTTTTCGTCAACAAAGAAAAGAAAGATGAATCAGATGGAATTTTTGAGAAAGTATTTATTTTAAAAGATCAATTTATGTAACAATATTTGTCTAGTTATTTTCTACAACTATGTTTATTTCTTCTTCTATAACAACATTTGTCAAGCTCGATGGAGCATTCGGTAGTGAAGTGACCCTGCCCCATGCGCCAGGAGTTGTGGCCGTTCCCCCCCGCCGGGGTCCTCGGTTTGTCGTACCGGGGGGGCTTAGTAGGCCCTGACATGACAGGGCTGAAGCGAAGAAGGACCCCGAGGTGAGCCGCAACTGCACGACTTGCTACCGGGCAGTTGCGGCGGTCCGGCTGTAGCCCACTGCGGCCGGACCAGGGTTGCCGAGGAAGAGGAGGAGCTGAGTGTTGTCGTTGCTCGCCTCCCTATCCTCGGCAACCCGACAGGGGCGCGCTGGGTCGCGTCGTGGTGGGTCGCAGAGGGATCGAGCGTCTCGACGCTCTCCCTTTGCGACGACAGGGCTCTGCCCTCAATTTGGGTCGCCGGGCGGAAGGCGGCCCCTTTGGCGAGACGCTCTCCGCGTGCCCCTCTGGCTCAGCAGAGGGCACAGCGTGAGAGTGGGCCCACGACGCCGGTCACGGGGATGATCGGCGTCTGAATCCTGGGCGGAGTGGTTGAGACATGCTGGGTGGCCTGGCATGTCTCGACGCGCGCGCGTGCTCGGTGCTGTGCATCCGACGACTGTTGTCGTGGGCTGCATAGCATCGACCACCGCCGCGCGAGGTGGGCCGCGTAGCGCGGCACGCGCATCACCGGAGGAGCTGTCGTATAGTCCCGACAGTGGGGATACAGACTGCGCCGCTGGAGGCCACGTTGGGGTTTTAGTCGGTTCGATTCCGCCACACCGCCCTCTGCTTCCCCGAGTAGAGGGTGACGGCTCGTGGGAGTTTCCCCAACTAAAAAAAAAAAAAAAGGAGTTGTGGCCGTTGTGTGTTCGATCCCCACCCAGGACAAATATTCGTATGATACATGGGTTTGTTCTGTGTCTGGGTGTTAATATCCAATATTTAAGTATTATATTTGTAATAGCACTGTTGTTTCTGATATCCGTAACACAAGTGCTTAAGCTACTTACTTCGGAGTCAGATCAATGTATGTGATGTAGTCTGATTTATGTATTAATTTATATTTATAGTCAAGCATAACTTCTATGCATCAGGGCAAGTAGTGGTTGAAGAAACAATTATTTTCTGGAGTGTTTCAGAATACGTATGGTGGACTCAGATCAATGTAAATAATATTGTCTACAATTTATCTATTTATTTATATGAAAATTTACATACATAACATCACGCCCATAATCCCCGAAGGGGTAGGCAGAGTCAAAGGGGCAGCAAGCCCCTTCAACCACATTCAGCCAAAAATAGAGAGAGTTAGATGGAAAATTGTGAAAAAGCAGTGACAAGCGGCTAACCTGTCGCCTACACAATCACACACCCAAAACCCGATATACCATTAGTCGCCTTTTACGACATGCTAGGCAAGAACCACAGTTAGCACATTCTGTTTAAGTCCCAGACCAACATGGGACAGTGGGCTGGGTTGGATGGAAAGCTGTGAAAAAGGAGTGATAAGTGGCTAGCTCGTCACCTACTTAGACACATACCCAAAAGCCCGTAAACCGTTAGTCGCCTTTTACGACATGCTAGGCAAGAACGACAGTTGGCACATTCTTTTTTTTTGTCCCAGATCAACATTGGCCAAGTCCCAGACCAACATATATTAAAATTTAACTAACTTCAATAGCTACTCGAGTTACTTTGTCCGTAGACAAAGGTCCGATAGAACCCCCTGTGTGAATACATCCTTTCCAGTGGCTTGTCCTAAAAATATAATTACATAAAACAGAATAAATAAAAAAAAATATATCTTACTCTGCTGTTACAATAAACTCTTAAAATACTTATACATACGTATCATCAAGGCCGTAATACCCGAAGCGGTAGGCAGAGGCAAAGGGGCAGCTAGGGCCCTTGATCACATTTAGCCAAAAAATAAAAATTTTCATCGTCAATTTCAAGTTCAAGTTTAAGTTCAATGGCTCGGCTAGAAGGAAATTTGTGAAAAAGTAGGCACAAGTCGCTAGCTCGTCGCCTATACAATCACACACCCAAGACCCGATATATTATTGGTCGTCTTTTACGATATGCTAGGCAAAAACTTAGTAAATTATTTTTAAGTCCCAGACCAACATGGGACTAATTTCAAACAATTATTTTTCTTTAATGATTACCTAAAACTAAGGTATCATTTTTTTTTACATTGGATTTAAGTACCTACTTTATAATTCAAACTATTTTTTCTGAATGTGATAAATGACAATTTGCTTTCATTACCAAATAACCCTTTCAAAAATGCACAATTGCTCTTAACTGTGCCGCACAGATAGATACCTATACAGACATGTACATTGGTACGAACCGTACCGTGGTGTTCTATGCCGAATATCTATTGGAATGTAAAGTAATATTCTAAATATTTTATACTTACAGTAACTAACACAGTTGTCGTTATTATATTCGGCATAAATGTCGAACAATATTGTTTTATTTCTGCATACTTACCAAATGTGAACACATCAGTTGAGTCATCGCCGTAAATAAGTTCTGTACCAAGCAGCAACAAGATTACTACCAGCCACTTCATTGTAAATTGTTAGTAGTGTTAATAGTTGCATTTCCGTGCCTTTATAATAATTCCCTTCGAAAATTTGCACATAAAGTGATATGTTATTAACCATTGTGTTTGTAATACGATTATTATGACTTTTGTGAGATTTGTTCGCGAATTAGCGGTGATTCGTTACAGTTTCACTAGATTCAAGGCTTTTTTTCTTTTGATTCTGCATCATGGCAATCTGTCTAACAACATTTAAGCACTACTCTAGCCAAGTCTTAAATCTGAATTAAATATTTGTTACTAATGCATTGAGGGCTATCAAGGATGGCTCTTCGTGTCTTAGTCTGAAATCTTTCCAGTATTTCAATATTGCTGTACCTACCTACCCCATAGCTGGGTACCATATTGACTTCAGAATTGCTATATAAACCACAAGCTTGCTCTGCGTGTTTACTTGGGACAACCTATCAGCCACTACTCATCTCGAAGTTTTATGTCCAGTTGTTTGCGCTTAGTCGACAAGTGCTTGTGCCACGTTTGCCGTCTGTCTAAATGCATCTAGTACTAGTTCCTATATTTGTGGTATATCTTTATTATAAAGATAATAAATTATTGGAGCATAAATTTCGCCTATAAGAGTGAAAGTCACCTGTTGCTTTGATCCTCCATATGTTTAGCCAATTCTCTATTTTGTTGACATGATCTTGTAGACAGTCAGAGACTAAGTTGAATTTTTATATGTCTGCATAGTTGTAATCTGTTGTATTATCAATAATGGCTAGTCAGCGGTATACAGCGTGCTCCATGCAACCTATACCAGCGAAGTTCAGTCCCCTAATCACTGGATTAGGGGACTCTTTAGGCGTGACAGACAGCAAACATTTTAGATAAACATCACACAAAAAAGTTATAACCAAAACCACTTACAGATACATACAATCTGAAAATTTTACAAAAATAGGACATCCTGTATATTCAATAGCGCATTGGCCCCAGTACGCCTCCTTGGGGTACACCTCATGCTGTGTATCCTTTACATGTTCTTATTAAATACCTAACGATGAATTCAATAACCTATTGTAAAGTCATACGTACCAGAAATTAATAAACATTTAATCCATTTATTTATTTAAAAAATGTGCACTTACTTGCCTATCCGCTATTCATAGAATATTTATTATGTAGGTACACCATTCCTTGTAATTATGTTAAACATACCGCTTATTAGGTGAGGTCTTTAAAGGTTTGGGCAAGTCAATCAAAATGTCAAGTTTTGTCTGTATATTATTGGTTTTACTCTATGTTCCTTTTCGCGTAACTATAAAATAGAGACGGTTTGATAAGTTCTGGTTCATGGTTTCAAGTTGACGTAGTCAGTGTTGTATCTGCTATTTTCCAGTTGATCTTTCTTGTAAGTCCATGCACGACTTTTCAGGCAAAGCCTTCGCGACGACATGGTAGTTGGAGGTGCTGTACTGCAATTTGCGGTACTTGATGATGGCCAAGTTCTGGTCCCAGTCTATCGACACGACCGGCGGTCCCACCTTGTTGTCCACCGTCACTCTGACATGTTGCAGCTTCATGCAGAACGGCACCTGAGGAATGAGGAATGCATTGAATATGACCCAGAACTTGGAAGCTCTGTTTGCTATTTAGGATTATCACCCCAATTCCCAAAGGGATAGGCAAAATCCAAACTCATCAAACCACTTTTTTTAACCAACAAATACAATTGCCAGTGCAAGGACAAGGATTGCCAAGGATGAAGAGGAGCTGAGTGTGACGTTGCTCGCCTCCATATTCCCTCTGATTCCTGGGCGGAGTAGTTGAGACATGCTGGATGGCCTAGCATGTCTCGAAGTGCGAGTGTGCTCGATGCTGTGCATCCGGCGCCTAACGACCGTGGGGTGCACAGCATCGGCCACCGCCGCGCGAGATGAGCTTCGCAGTGCGGCATGCGCACACAGAGGGGCTGCCGTATAGTCCCAGCAGTGGGGTACCGGCTCCTCCAGAACTGTGCGGCGGGAGGCCACCTTGGGGTTTAGTTGGTTCAAGCCCGTCAAACCGCCCTCTGATTCCCATTCAGAGGGACGGCTCATGGTAATTCCTCAAGTAAAAAGAACGATAAAATTATTTAACCTATTAAGAATACTTACAGTGGACTCGGATCAATATAAATTATAAAATTGTTGACAGTTGATTTATTTATTCATATTATAATTATACTTACGTCAATAGCTACTCGAGTTATTTTGTCTTTATGCCATGGGCCAATAGAACCTCCCTTGTTAAATATAATCTTCCCTTTGTCCTCTCCTAAAATATAGAACAGTTGCATAATTAGAACATATATTCAAAACTCTTCTACATTCATTTCATATTTTATTATATTCCAAAATGTTTAAAATATTTATAGTCGTTGTCATTTATAAATCGCTAAAAATGTGAATCAAGATTATTATAATCCATATGGCGTTCGGTTATCTCTGCCTACCCTGCTAGGAAGGTGGCGTAAAGCTAGTTAAGTTTTAAGATTATTTTATTTCTGCATACTTACCAAATATGAACACATCAGTCGATTGATCATGGCAGTAAATATGTTCTGTACCAAGCAGCAACGTGATCACTACCAGCCACTTCATTGTGAATTGGAAGTAATGCTATAAATAATAGTTGCACTGCCTTGAAGCCTCTTTATAATATTTCCTGGTGAAAATTTGTACGCAAAACGAAATGTTTTTTGTAATTGTATTTTATTATCATTATTGTAAGATTTGTTCTTGAATAAGCGGTAATTCGTTACAGTTTCACTACATTCAATGATATTCAATGCTCATTATCCTTATAATGTATATGTTACTAGCAGCGCCCCGCGGCTTAACCCACGTAGCTCCCGTTCCCGTGGGAATATGGGGACAAAATATAGCCATAGCCATCCAGAGATTCTACAAACCTCACAAACACTCAAACTTTACCTCTTAATAAATAATTTCACCGCATAGTTATATATAAAATATAGTAGGCTATAAGTAATAATAGGTATAACTTCCGGATAATGTAGCTTTTGAATGGTGAAAGAATTTTTGAAATCGGCACAGTATTTTTTGAGTTTATTCATTACAAACATACACAATGAATAAACTCTTGCAGAAATGTCGTGATGATGAAGAAAATAGGAGTAAGGTAAAATTACTTTTATCTATATATACCTACACAAAGCAATGTTTCTTTTAGTCATTCTATGTTTAATTTTTTGTTTGTTTGAACGCAATAATCTTATGAACGGTCGGTTTAATTAGAAAAATCTTTTATTTTTATTATACTATATACTCGATATGGCTATAGGAGCAGAAAGCGCGGGCGATCGCTAGTAAAATTACTTCTGTTATGAGAGCGGGCAATTTATTAAAATAATATTCTCTTGCTGTATTCTGATACACGTCCCGTTAAAAGAATATCAACGTTCAAAGTTATAAATAAATATATTCCATACCAATGTTACCTACTAGTTTGGGAAGTTTTAATTGTGCAGTCGTTTCCCAAGTTTTAATAAACCTCTGTGTGTATAGAACGCGTGTAGACATGAATCATTAATATGCCTGGATAGGGTAGTACTACTACGCAGGGAACGGATATAAGCATTAATTAATGTCCTCCTAACCGATATCGGTCACGGCGGCCAATCTCTCAGAGTCCGGTGAGATGGCAATTCGACATGACCGGAGAGAGGTCAGGCGCAGGACCAACGGCTTAAAGCGCTTGAAATAAGTATACTTACGCAAAGTTAGGTAGTTCTTGCGCATCTTCATAAAATTGCCTTCATGCATGGAAAAGTTGTTTCGTAAGATAAACGGTTACGACGAGTTAGTCAATGCATACCTCTATATCATCTTGTAGTCGCCAATTTCCAACTGTTTGTTACCAATTTGTCATAATTAGCTACGCAGGCAATCGATTTTATAATACATGTGACCTTTTATGCATTCTGCATTCAGATATGTACCTATTCATGTTAAAGGAAATGTGCAAAAACAATCACCTTTGATTGCTCACATTGTATATACATTGTATACTTGGACACGTATAAAGAAAAAATATTTAATAATTTTATAAAGAATATTAATTCTATATTAAAACATGTGAAACATCAACAACCTCGCTGACATTATAAACAAAAACGTTTGTTTCACGATTTTTCTTAAATGTACAAAAAAACGAATTTTCATACAAACTATATCAGCTGTTTGGTCATTTAGTATGGAAAGCCATTTTTTTTGTCGATCTAGGAAAAGTCGTAGAACAAACGTTGTTTTTTATAATGTCAGTAATCTACTCCTGCAAGGTTAATGTTTTACAAATGACCCTGTATACAATCTGATATACCAGTTATAGCATTTTTTGGGAAACTCTCACTAGCCGTTACCCTCTGCTTGGGGAAACAGAGGGCGGTGTGTCGAACTCGAACCGCCTAAAACCCCAATGTAGGCCATATTCGAGGCGCAGTTTCGAAAATTCGAAAGAGCCGCTATCCTCACTGCTGAATAGGCCCGGTAGTGGGGATTCCGGTGGATACCAGCTATACCTAGCGCCCATGATCCCAAAGGCCCTTTTAGTCACTTCCTACGACAGGCACGGATACCTCAGGTGCTTTCGGAGCCCCACCTGCAGGGCGCCGCCGGGCCAGACACCACCACCTCGTCTACGACGTTGAGCGGAATCGTCGAGCCCGCGCTGGCGCTCTCCTTCTGCGACATGAAGGCGCAGAAGGAGAGCACTGCATCCCAGGAGCTTTCGCTACCCACCATGGAAGTCACCATGGTCGGAGGTCCGGACCCACGGATTGCAATCCTTAGTAACAATCTCTCCAAGAGTTTTAAGCATATTACAACCTAATAAAATTCTACAATGCAGCGAGTTTTAAAAAATCTTTGCAATTATATTAAAAAAAAATATGATGCCACTGCGAGGCCAATGCCTAAACTATAATTTATTAACTGGCCGATATTAAATTACTATTTAAGTACATAAATTCTAGCTTTGAGCGAAATGGGTTATCCGAATGAAGCGTTATATCTCCTGCGTTTTAGTAAACAATGGATGTATTTTTAATATCATTGAGATGTGTGAAAAAATATGGTAATTTTTTCTCTTGATTTTTGACCATTTAGACAGCTGCTGTCTGCATGCTGTCTGCCATCTGTCTTTTATTATGTCTCACAGCGATCTTTAAAGGACAAATTTTACAACGTTTATTGATTTTTAAATTAACTTTACCATGTTAATCTAATGCAAAATTTGTTAAGTGATTATAGGGCTACAATTTTCACCACGCTTAAAAATTTCAAAAGAATCCGTTATTTTGCCTGCTGGTTTCACTTCCAGCTTGATTTTACAATAAATATAAGTGTTTAATGCTTAAGAGGTGTTGTAGAAATCGGCACAGATAAGTCAATTAATATACTGATTGCGCTGTTTTGGTCTGGTCCCTGGTTTTGGTGAAACGTGGTCCAGCAGGATGCACCCGCTGCGTGAGCGCGCGTGCGACGAGTTGCTGGAGCACCCGGCGCTGCGCACGCCGCCGCCCGAGCCAGAGCGCCCGCGACCGCCGCGCGTGCGCAAGCCCAGGGTCTTCAAACTCGTTAGTTAAATCAACTAATAATATACCATACGACGGTACGATGGCTAGGCGGTGCGATAAATAACATAGAGATTTTTTTTTTTCCAAAAATGTTTTTCGATGTGACGAGGAAGTTTTTAATCAAATTTTAACACCATGAGAGAAAATTGATTTACTCTCTTTAAACAAATCTGCTATATTTCCTCATAGGAAGCAGAATCAAAACAGGTTTAGATTCTAATATCGTTAACATAAGTTGAATTGTCGAATATCTCACTCTATAAGAATTACGTTATTATGTATTTAAGGTATCAGTAATAATCATAAAGTTTCTTGTACCTGTAATAATGTAGTGATTAAATGAGATAGCCTTAAGGATATTCCATTTCATTATATCTGATACTTTCACTCATTTTACAGCCACCCAGATTCCCACTGCTGGATAAAGAATTCTATGCAAAATGGTGCAATCATCAAAAAGAGGTAAGAGATTCATGTTCTTTTTTTATATAATGATCCAATTACGAGAATGTATGCATGCATATATTTAAAACGGTCCCTTGAAGGTCTGGGACTTAGGAAGAATGTGCTAACCGTAATCCTTGAATAGAATATCATAAAAAAGCAACTAATGGTGTATTGGGAGTTGGGTTTAAAATTGCGTGGGCGACGTACTAGCCAGGTGACACTACGTTTTCACAGTTGACCATCTGACGTAGACCAATTTTATTTTTTGCTGAAGGTAGTTGAAGGTTCTCGCTGCTCCGTGGATACTTACGCCTACCAACCCCTTCGGGGATCGCAGGCGTGATGATGATGAAACATACATTTCATTATTGAATAACATATTATTCAATAATGAAATGTAAGTTTATGTGTACTGTCTGTTGGTGTGTCCAGCTGCAACTGACGACGTACCGTGTGGACGACAGCCCCCCGGAACTGTTCCCGGAGCTGTACCTGAAGCCGCGCCGCCTGGACTACTACGCGCGTCAGCTCGAGGAGAACATGAACGTCAACAAGGAGCTGCTGAAGCGGATCAACATGATACAGAGGACCGGGGTGATGTGTTCATTTAGATGGGTGGACTTTCAGGGCTGTAGCTAAGAACGGGTGTTGGGGAGCAATCCACTATTAAAAACAATGATTATATATAAAATCATTATGTTTAATATACAACGCTGTCACTTTCGTGGTCCTACCCTGCCCCCTGAGCCCCGAGGCTCGAACCCTCCCAATCATGTTGAAACCTATACAGCTGCAATTATAATTAAGTGGCCTGGTAATACTCGTACATAGGTTAAGACCGTGAGTTTGTGCGATTTTAGATCGCTCGATAGAACATAAAATTGTTCATGAAAGTGCCAAAAGAATATACTAACTGGGCGGCAAAGCAAAATATGACCTCATAATACTACACAAACTATATATATATAAATACGTAACATTTCTATATTGCAGGGCTTCGTAGATTGTTGGATAAAACCAGAACCAACGAATACTTACAACAAGCTCTTGTGCAAACAAAGACAACGTGTACTCAACGAAATACGCAAACAAAACTTATATTTTTACTCGAGATTGCTAATTGCGGTCAGTTGTATTTAATTATTTTTCAATACATTTAATTTTGTTTAATGGACACCTAAGACAAATTCCAAGAAAATAAATCATATATTCAAATTAATCGTTTTAAATACATTTATATTAATTTATTCATATTTTTTAGAGATCAGAGCAACTACTCACATGTGAGTTAGACGAACTATGGAAAGACACGAAACATAAACTAATATTAGGCGCATCGTAAGTTATTACAGTTTTAAAATATTTTTAGGCTATTCTTCTACTTTGTCTACCTAGGCTTTACATTACATATCTGTCATTATAGCCAGATAAAAGGTTCAACAAACCAACAACCAAACCGACTTTTAAAAATGTATGCTTTAAAATATCTACATTTAAACTTTCACAATTTTCCATCTAACCCAGCCCAGTATTTTTGGCTGAATGTGGTTAAAGGGGCATGCTGCCTCTTGGACTCTGGATACCCCTTCAGGGATTATGGGCGTGCTGTTATGTATATATGTACATTTAAACTTTTCTAATAAAGGTTTTCAGAATACCTACCAACCTTTTAATGTCGAATACTAATTAATACTGCAGATCTAGCTGGGAGAATGGTGTATTTAGTAATATCTAATAATTGTTTTTGGTCCAATAATATTTATGTATTTTTACATTATCTTTTGCAGGTTGCCTTTTATTTTATTCAAAACGGAAAAAATAGATCGAGATATTAGAGATCCAGCATTTGACAAGCCTCCAAGTGTCCAAAGGAATAAGTATGTACCGACTAAAGCAGTCGAAGTATAGGTAAAATACTAAGCTGGGGATTTGTTTATTAAACTATTTATTTCTAGCTGCTGAACTACAAGCTATTCCTGGTAGAAACTATTTTAACATCTACATATCGCTACAATACTGCCCACTTTCCTCTAATTAAATTGATGATTTATTTTTTCTGGCTGTAGAGTTTCTATGGAGATTTGGGTACTCGGTGGTTCAAAGATCGGCAAGGTGACCATTGAACTGTTTAACGACTTGGTCCCGAAGACCTGCCAGCTGTTCCTGAACCTCATAAAAGGGGATACCAAAGGACACGCGTACATGGGTACTAGATTTTTTAGGTAAGTTGTGATTTATATGACTTACAAACTAGGATATTATAATTCGTTGAGCTATTTGTGAACTTAATTAGTATCCTAAGTACTACGTATAATATAAAAATCGTTGAATGTGTTGTTAAGCGGAAATCTCGAGAACAGCTGAACCGATGAGCTGATCGCTAATTCTTTTTTAGTTGTGTTTGTTATTATCAGGTGTAGTGAAGGTTCTTATGAAAATAAAAAAGTCGCACGGAAAAAAAAAATGGATAATGAAAATCCGAGAACGGGGCGTTACGCTGGGTCAGCTAGTCTACAATACAAACTCAAATTAGATCTCGTAATCTGCAGAAGGAAAAGCTTTGCACACTATTTGTATTTCTCTTTACCAGGGTCGTACCGAACCTATATTGCCGCGGCGGAGACGTGACCAAGGACAACGGCTTTGGCTGCTACCTCCCCGAAGGCAGCGTAGAACCCATGGGAGCTGAGAGCTACAAGTTGAAACACAGTGTACCAGGTAGCAGCATACAATATTGTAAACTTTCAAACATGTAAATAAGACACCTTTAAGACGACCAAACTGTTCGCTAATAATTCCTACGTATACGAATGTAAACTCGTTTCGGCAGATGTCCGTCACAAACACACTCAACGTCTACAAGGGGCTCCAGACAGTCGGATACAATTATCGGTCATCATTGTTAACGCCCTATTTTTGCTCAGATTGCTAAGGAGGACAATCCGGTTTTACAATAATGGTCTTTCGTAAATATATCAATAGGCAAAGACAGCCAACCATTTTGTTCCAGGAGTGCTCTCGATGGTGGTGACCCCGGACAACGAAGTGTGCGGACAGTTCAATATTATATTCAAACCGTTGTCGCAGTTTGATGGAAAACACGTCGTATTTGGACGAGTGAGTTTTGTTCCTTATATTTATATGTTTATTATTTAATGAGTACCCGTGTGGCAGTATTATATTTTCTTCGTTCACGCATTGAGTTAAGATTTAAATATATGTATTTAATATGTATTAACCTACAAGAATTATTTTTAGGGATATAAGGAAGATTATGACTCATATTTTTACGTACTTTATTAGGTAATAGGAAACATTCATAAGTTACTCAAACTCAAAATATCTTTATTCACGTAGGCCTCAAAAAACACTTGTAAATCGTCAAATAATAGATACAAACATAGATTTAGGATGTACAAGATACACAAAGACGGCTCGGAGACATGACCAAAATAAATTTAAGCATGTGTTGGTTGACGTCTATGTGTGAGTTAAAAATAGTGTTGTCAAAGACGCACTTTCACATTATCGACTGATTCAGTTGTATACTAATAATATAGGTATTTAAAACGCTTTTTTTATACTTTTGATTAATTATTTATGGCATTGACTGAAATCAGTAGTTTTATATATTAGGCAAATTGGAATAAGTCGGTAAGAAATCTCATTCTAAGCAGTTCTATAAACAATGAGATGGTAAAATTTTTCGTATATTCAGCGTGTAAAAAATTTAAAAAAAAGAAATATGTTCTATGATTTATACTAAGACAAAAAGATATGACTTTTGCTTTGACTGATGGAATGAAATGGAACAAATAATATATTAGCAACTTTTAATTTAGTGTCATTTAATTATTTAAAAATAATATGTAGTGCAACAAATTTTTTGCTGCCGTCATTTGCCGTCAAAATGTTTGCTGCAGATAGTGGAGTTCTTACTGGGAGTCCAATCTGGTCTGTCTATAGTCCGCATCCACTTTTTACACAATGCTGGGTTGCTTGGAAACCTAGAAAAATTATCAGTTACTTAACTAACAAATTTACGGAGATAATGAGTTCCCAATGAGAATATAATTATATTTCAACATAACTTGGTTAAATAACTTTGTATTCATGTCATGATGTCGCTAAAAGACGATTAAGTTTTTATCGATACTCGTAACGTCACCGCTTTGTCAAGCACTAGCGTAACCAAACTATTTACTATTTTACACAATATTTTCCCCAATTCTGATTATAATCACGATGTATACTTAGAAAGATCAATTATAATCAATATACTATTGTAAACATATTTTTCTAAACTGATTACTAGCAAAAATTTGACAAAATATGGTTTGAAAAAATCTAATGATAAAATCGTATTTACCTGTGAAAAGTGTATTTATTCGGATTATTCCGTCGTGTAACCTCACAATCACGTACAGAACAAGGCACCTCAATTGTACATTTAATATTCTCGATTATAATCCAAGGTTTAATACATAAATGCACAAATTTCACTGCGACGTAGAATAGACCGGGACGCTAAGGCCTCTTACTCGCAAAAACATTGACATATAGGTACTTCAATCGCTGTCTCTTTTTCTCTCGGGCGGTTTGTATTTCAGCAGGATTTCTCGCTCCCACGCTTTATGTATCTTTTGCGTAGTCAAAAAAATCTAAATCTATGGATACAAATTAGACTTTAGTTAGACTCAGATATATCCTTAGATTAACTTTATTTTCATAAACTAGATCGTGGGCGGTCCAACACAAGCCTTGGAGCGGATAAGCGCGCTAGGGCTGCCGCTGGGCACCACTACGTCGGACTGCATCATCCGCTACTGCGGCTGGTTCACGCGCGGCGGGCAGTACCGCGAGGGCATCCCCAACTCCATCAAGTTCCCACCCAGGAGGAAGGCGAAGAAGTGATCTACATTTTTTTTAAGCCACGGAAAAAAGAAAAATATGCAGATTTAGGATGTCCCGAGAGTTAAACCACTACCGCACTCTAAATATACAGTCATACATGAATATTAATAAAAAAAAAAGTAGACACAAAATTCTGTAGATATCTTTACAAGATGTTCATCCCTGAATACTTCAAAGTGTCTTTGGAAACGTGTGTTTTAAATGACGTAAGTAAACATTTAATACGACGATACTTCGTCTTATTTCTGTTGCATATAACGTTACTAATATAAATATATAAGATTAAACTATTCAACTTGAGCAATATAATTTAAGTATACATATATATTGCTCAGCATATTTATGTTAACTACCAGATTGGTTGTGTATTAACAGAAGCCACCTTCTGGAGTCATAAAAACAGTACCTAGAGCTTGTATGAAAAGGATTATGAATGTTGACGAGGGAGTGAGGTGTGTAAGGATCGTGCCATATGGCGTTCGGTTCTCTCTGCCTACCCTGCTAGGGAAGTGGCGTGAAGTTTAATTAGTTAGTTATATTTATGTTAACTAATATTGTTCAGTTAATTTTTCCGTTGTACATTATTACATTCATTCTCCAGATTGACACACCAATTCCCTAGTTCTAAACTAAGCATAAGCTTGTACTATGGATACAACAGGTGAACGGATAGACATACTTAAATACATTTATAAACATACATGACTCGAGTACAAATGTTCATGTTCATCACACGAAACATTTGCCCCTAGCGGGATTCGAACCCGCGACCCTTGGTTTCGTGCCCAGAAAAAATATTCTGATAAGGGATTCAGGATTATTTATTCATATTAAAGGAGTGCACTTTTTAAACCAACTATTTCTTGCAACTCAATATAAACTAAAAAATGTTTTATTTCACAATTCATAAAATAATAGCCTCCTGGCACAGGCGGATAAAAAGTAAACAAAAATCATCAGTATTTTTAAATCGCGCGTTGATATCTTTTCTATGTAAGGTGATACTAGATAAACATCATTGTTTCTCCTCATCTTTATTGCAGTATTTATATTTAGTGGTTGACAGTATGATTTATGATATTTTTATTCTTAAGAAATAAATATAATAATATAAACAGTCGGATATAGCACGCCGTGCACGCATGCTGCAAATAAGGACGTACAAATATTAATATCCGTGAATAGTTCACGCTTAGACCACAATGATCTTTTTTGATGTGCCCCACTATTGCACAAAAATTTGCTCCTGGCGTCTGTATTTTCGCATAACTCTTCAAGGCTAAACTGAGTAAGCTCTTATTTATAAAGCGTGAGCCATCGCCATAACTTAACCGTCCACCAGGTTTAATTCGATGGATTTAAATAAAAAGAGCACGCTGAGTTAGCACTTAGTACTTAATCACGTTTTAAGTATTATGTGACTGACATAAAATAAATAATACATGAGTAATTGTAGAGATAATCCTTTAATCACGTTACCAAATAAATTACAAAAATCAGAATGCACATTATGCGACGATCGTCGATCAACCACTATCGTTCATAAATCAAAACAGTTATAACACCTTCATTGCATGTCACATTTTATCTTCGTAGTAGTCAACATCACTCTATTTTGACGAACAAACCGCACGACAGTATGAGGGCCAGCACCTGAAATAACAAATAGAAATAATCTGTAACGGTAAACTTAACAATCATGGACTAATCAGTATCTGACTATAAAACAATTATATAATGAGCCGATCATAAGACAACAACTGCAACGGCTTTTCATATAAACCTACTTAATTGGTTATTATCATTTCTTAACCTCGAGTCGCAGCCGGTATGGGAAGTAATTACGGACATAAAAAAAGCTATTTCAAATTTATAGAATACGGATCCCATAACTCAAAATTTTAACATTTGTTAAACGATAATCTAAGTTTTTAAAAGTCTTCGATTTCCTCTTCATTTCTCATCTATAAGTAAAGAACTAAGTAGATAAGAAAAGTATGTAGGTATATACATTTATGAAATATACTGGTTACCATAATGAACGCGACCACGATCGCCGCCGCGCCAACATAGACAGCGTCCTCACGCAAAAACTCCGTCACCTTGGAATAACACCCGTCCGTGTACATATTCGTCGGGTTGGGCGAAGTCTGGCAGTCTTGCCTCTGGAATGTGTAACGGGACATGTACAGTTTATACAAAAAATTAAAACACTGACGATATTACATACTAGCTGTGCCAGCGGTGTCACCCGCGTTTATGGTTAATATTATAAAGACTATTTCCGTCATACATGATTTCTATGTAACTTTAACCATTAAGGCTGCACACGCGACGGAAGCTTAAAAAATGGAGTAACTTCTGCCGTTTTCCCAACATTTCCCTTCACTACTCTGCTCCTATTGATTGTAGCGTGATGAAAAGTATACTATAACCTGCACAGGAGTATGAAGAATAATTGTACCAAGTTTCGTTAAAATCCGTCGAGTAATTTTGGTTTCTAGAAGGAACATACAGACAGACAGACAGACAGACAAAAATTTTACTGATTGCATTTTTGGCATCAGTATCGATCACTAATTACCCCCTGATAGTTATTTTGAAAATATATTTCATGTACAGAATTGACCTCTCTACAGATTTATTATAAGATAATTTCACCATTACGTTTCAGGGTAAATGACTGTCATAACATTACAATTTATAAAGCAAGAAGTTAAAGCAGGTGACGTCACCTTTGGGAAGTTGACCACCGGTTAACACGATAAAATACAATGTTTTATATTATAGACAAAAATATAATATCAACTATCTATCATTCATTTAAAATTATCTTATTTATAGCACAGAGTAATAATATAATACGTACAAATATAAAGTATATTAAATAAGATCATTACATAACATTACGCCCATAATCCCCAAAGGCGTAGGCAGAAGGTTTAAAGGCGCAGCAAGCCTCTTTAACCACATCAGCTAAAAATAAAACTGGGCTGGGTGAGATGGAAAATTCTGAAAAAGTAGTGACAAGTGGCTACCTTGTCGCCTTCACAATCACATACCAAAAACCCGATATACCATTAGACGCCTTTTACGACATGCTAGGCAAGAACCACAGTTGACACATTCTTTTTAAGTCCCAAACCAACCTATGACCATTGATGGAGTCAAATACCCATATAATTAACAAATCACTGATTAAATCGTTTGACGTCCTTCAAATGTACTTTTTAACCCAGATGTAGACGTAGACGTACCTTCCCCGGGTAAATCTCCTGGCAGCAGCTCTCCGGGATGTTCCCGTTCCAGTCCTTGTAGTTGCTGACGCCGCAGCACTGCAGGTAGGTCTGCGTGTCGTCCCACGCCTTGGTGTACTCGTGCTTGACGCCGTAGTACGGGATGGCGGCGTGCATCTCCCGGTCCAGCGTCGTCAGCACCTTCTCGCGGAATACGAACTGCAGAATGCCGCCCACCAGCATCACCACGAATATGATGAACACTAGGATGTAATACTGAAACGAGACAACATTATAATGAGTATCTTGTTTTAAGATGTGACGAGACGGTTCCTGGGTTTTTTCAGGCTTATGTGGGTTATATTCTTATTTTTGGTCATTACAATTTTCTAATTTATGGGCCTTCTACAGGATGCTATCTATATTCTAGAGAAAAAGTGGTAATACAAATGTACATTTAAATAAATATCAGATATGGTTATATCACATAGACACAAAAACAAGTATTCATTACACGATTGTTTGTCCTGGATCGAGGCCACAACTCTTGACGCTTAGAACAGGGTCACTACCGAATGCGTTATCGAGCTAGTAAAATACTTCGTTAGCAAAAATTGCACGTACCGTGAGCAGCATGCACTTGACCTCCTTGGCGGCGCCGCAGCAGCCGAGCAGCGATAGCAGCATGATGGCGGCGCCCATGGCCACCACCACGGCCACCGACGCGATGAACATGTTGTTGCTCATCAGCGTGCTCGAGAACGAGCGCGACGTCCACACCCACAGCCCGATGCCCAGCGCTATGGCGCCACCGATCTGAAGACATCATTGTTTTCATAGGTATGTAACAATTAGGGGATTGCAATCTAGCTAAAATTGTGCTGGACCCAACTGGATTGCTGGTGATATAATTGGACATTGGACAGCAGAACGACCGTTGCCCGATAAAATGAATTAGATTTTATAGAAGGAAAGCAAAACTATGTATGACGAATTAATGGTTCATTGCGCCTTATGAGTTCACCCATTTATTTGAATACGTTAGGGCAGAGCGCACTGTGCAGGACTGAATACTTTGTAGTGTTCAACGCCTCGAATCCCATTCGGTGCATTCCATTCTGTTGAAATGGGAAATTGTGAGCTAACTCAAAACGCAGATGGAGTATCTAAGCTCCGTCTATTTTACTGTTTTGGCAAAAACAAAACTAAGTTGCACATGACTTTGATTTTCGAAGGATTTTACCACTGATAGATCATCCATCAGTTGAATGTTTCACTTCGTTAACTATATCTAATAAAAAAAGCATATCGTGTAATGTTCATATGTATTTACAATACATGGCAACGCATTAGTGTTTTTAGGAACAAGGATTATAGCAAGTTACTGCAGTTACGTACTTTCTTAAAATAAGATGTAAGTTACTAATATTATAAAGCTGAAGAGTTTGTTTGTTTGTTGCTTGAACGCGCTAATCTCAAGAACTACTGGTCCGATTTGAAAAAATATTTCAATGTTAGATAGTCTATTTATCGAGGATAGCCTTTAAGGTTAATGTTATAAAGAATATAGGCTAAAGGCTATATAACATTAACCATAAACGCGGGTGAAACCGCGGGCACAGCTAGTCGTTGATAAAACTCGTGCAACCAGTTAGTTACCTATGCAATTAATTAATTGTCATTATTAATTTTTATTACTAACCACGACATTGACCATTTATCATATATTATTTTTGCATCAATTTATTATTTATACGCTGCGAAACTTTGTAGCTGCAAGGTTGCCTCTTATACTCGGATTTGACATTAAATCTGGTACGGCTGTCTTGCGAAGGATAACTTCGTTTTTGTTGTTCGCCATAAATTTCTTTTAAAATGCCTGTACTTATTGATGTACTTCTTATTTTGTAAGTTAATAGAAATAACAGTAGTAACTTGATGGATAAGGATCACACAATATTACGTGCGAGAATTGCTGTTTCGATTTCGAATACCCTAAAGGATTTTTACAAATACATAAGTATTTGTTTAGTTTAGTTATGAGTTTGCATTATTATACATCATATATTGTGGTTACCATGTTAAGAAGTTCTGATTAGTAGTGTTCTCTTCCATGATGACCATATAAGTAAGATAATGCATAGGTAGGTAAAGCAATAACGATTTTATCAATACTTATTACTATAATGAAATCTATGATAAACATAACACAATACAAAAGGTGTAAAAGTGAAAATTGTAAACAAACATTTTGAGGTCAAACGGAAAACTGTCCCCATTTTACCCCTCGCCACAACTGCTCCCGTGATCAGATACGATCTTAACGACCTGCCCTACTTTTAACCACTGGAGGGAGTCTATTACGATTGAGTACCTACCTATTATTAATTAGTAAATTAGCAAGTAGGTGGAAAGGACGTTCTACCTATAAGTAGATAGCCGCTTGGTATGTACACAATTGTAGTGCAAAGGATTAAGTATTTATTGCGTTAAGTTTGTGCTTAATCGCGCACTTTGTAGGTGAACAAGTTTTTATGCCCTTTGTCATATCGATGTAGGTATGTAGGTATATAAAAAAATAATTAAGCTTAGCATTAGGTACACATAATAAACAATAAATAAATAAATATCTAATGACGTCACATACATTGATCCGACTCCGAGGTAAGTAGCTTTAAACACTTGTGTTTCGGATATCAGAATCACCAGTGGTATTACAAATATACGAATGTTTGTCCTGGGTGGGGATCGAACCCACATCTCTTGGCGCATGGGGCAGGGTCACTACCGAATACGCCATCGAGCCAGTCAATAATGAAGTAGATACGACTCCATATTATGTGTGCAATTTCGTTTCTAACTAACATGTCAATAACAATATAAGTTGCTACAAGTTTCTATTACAAAAAAAAACGATTCCTGAATAAAATTTATGAGAAAGGATATTATGAAATGTAAGTAGATACTTGCTGATACTTACAAGCGTGATGACATTGATGCATATTAGCGAGAACTTCATACACCGGCCGCAGCTGTCCATCGCTCCTCCCATCCCCATGGCGGATCTGCAAACAATTAACTCGCTAATTTGAAGGGCACCTTTATTCGTACTTCACCAAGCATGGCGGACATGAAAACATTTGCTACTAGCGGTTATTACTCATTACAACGAGGTCAAAAAGAGGTTTATTTTTTTGGTACAGTAGGTAGGTACTATACGTCTAGACACATGCCGAAAATATATAAATTAAGTGCAATGTTTCCCAGCAAATTCAATTACAAGCATTCGAACGTTACGAATGACATACATTTATAGCGTATTTACCTAGAGAATAGATATAGATTGATAATGTTAATTGTATGAACTCATCCAATTATAGCCATACATTGCTCATATAACTACATTAGCAATTTAGTCCCGAGAGCAAGATAGATATTTTATATTTGTAAGAGCGAACGCACTTACAATTATAAAATACCTATGGAATATCGACTCGGGTAAGTAACTTGTTGCTACTTGACTTGGTCGCTGTTTATAAGAAGTCAGGACAGGTGCATTATATGTAGGTACCTACTTGTTATACGAGACTGGACAACTTTGTTAGAAAGTATAATTGCTTGTACCAGGAACCCAGAGCATATAAACGTAGCATAAAAGTTTGCTACATCCTGCAAAAGTTCAACTCAAGCATCGAATGAATAAATCTCTGAAGTCCCCTTAAAATACGAGTACCTAAGTAAGTATCTTTTATATTAATACGATTCAGCAGCGAATTCAATGTCGTATATTATTAGTACGTAGATACTACTAGATAATAAAGTATTAAAGGTGTATTAAGTATAATACACAAGCTTGTGTATGATTCTAAGAAGTAGAATTCGTGTAGGTGCATTTTTTTTTCAATACATGTTTGATCTGACTAGGCAAACATAAGCTTTATCGTAAGCACTTATGAGAATTCATACCTAAACCTATTACCTACTCCTGGGGATATTACGGACCACGTAATCTTGGTCGCCTACTCATAGGTAAAATTATTATGTCACTAACAAACCCATGGTGAAAGTGACCGCATTCATGAAATTAATGAGCAAATAGGTACTATGACATACCTACTGAGTATTGCACAATTCATGTTATAAAGATTATGAAATGAAATAATTCTTACCATCGATTACAGGCGTCCATTTCGACGAATCCATGTCATTGTCAAATAAATGTAAAAATATATTAACTAGATTATAAAGCCTCCACCAGACAATCACTGGTGATCTAGATGGCTACTTAGTTACGTGTACCTACTATATGCGCGAAGTTATTACCTACAAGTAAGCACTAACCACTTAGGTAGGTAGGTATGTGATCTCATACATACTTATTTCAATCAGTAATACGGTGCATCAAATGATATTAATTTATAATATATATCTATCATTGGGTGCATCTTTTGTTCATCTTTGTTCATCTTTAATCTATGTATGTATAAGAACATTAAAAAACGTTTGGTACTAATAAAATATATAATACTTTATTAAACGAAGTACCATAGGAAAAGACATCATACAATAATCATTTATAAATGCTTACCTCAAGAATTGAGAGAATTTGTTATCATCGATAGAGTGATTTCTTGTCGAATCGTCCTTTATTGGGCGCAAATATGTAATTAATCGCATGTCGACAAACGAAACAGGTCATTTACAAATATAATTTGATCACACTTTATAAATCTATACGTTTTTAGTGTAACATATGAACGGATTAAATAACCACATTATCGCAGTGGCCTACTGCGAAAACCTACCCTCAAAATTTTAATAAGTAGATAGGTAAGAAGATCTGAATTCGGAGGTTTGAAATGGAAAAATAGGCGCGCCTACAATTTTAAAATTAAATACTTTTAATTTATAAATAACTAACCACATATGTTTACCTACCATACCTAAGATAAAACGCATGATATTTACTTAAATCTTCTAATGTCCTTAATGAAAAGCTGTTTTGGTGACGAAGCCACAGACTACAAAGATTTAATCAGTAGGTACCTAGGTATGAACCAATACGGAAATTAGCCTCTGATCCTCACGATGCTTACAAATCATCGTCGGTGTTGTTTTTACGCCCACACAGCTATTTGCTGAGCAGGTACTTAGCTACACTCGTTCTATTGTTTTGGTGTCCGTATGTGTGTCATGCATGTACTCTCGGTACGTGCATAGGCGTCGCATGCATTACGAGGAGTCACTTAAAAGTGGCCGAGGGATTACGCGAGCGGCGCGGACGCAATGTAACATACCTCAAGGTGATGCCGGGGATAACACAAGGTCCATCTATTAAATACGTTCTCTATTCAATGGATAAGAAAAAGTGAAAGTTTGATTGACTACTCTGATAACAGCTCGTTGGTAATACCTGGACTAGACAAACATACAAATTAACAAATATCTAAATAAAAAGTAAAACATACCTAGTGTGGATAACGGCAACGGCAAAATTTTGCACTTGTAAACGAATTAAAATAAGAAAAACAGGCGCATTTCACTTTGACTAAATTTGAGTAAATCTCTGATCACAATTTGGCGCGAACTGCGAAGAATCAAAACAGTTTCACTTTACCATCACTGTCACTTTCGCAGGGTTCTATATTCAAACGGTTTGTGCGATTGCGTTGTATTCATTCAGTAAATTGTTTATTGATGCCGTACGGTGTGGCACAAGCCGCCGCGCACGATGAAGCAGACCCAACTGGCAACTGGTTTGTTTGTCGAGGTGGGCACGCGACGCCCCTCCATTCCTCTGTCCATGCCTTAGGACCGTACTCGAAGGCTTTGCTGGCATGTTATGCCTCCAACTGGGTCAAACGTATATTCAACGTACATAGGTACTTAGTTGCATTTTGTAAATGGCGTGTTATCAGTAGCTCGCTAAAATTTCTTAAGGGTCTTTGTAACACGCGATATTAGGACTGTTTACGCGAGTTCACAATACGTTTTTTCAGAATACGTATTATTATTTAAATGCGTATCAATGTTTTGAATATAATTATTTATTGTGTAGGAAAGTATTTCATGAAGATCCGGTACCAACATATTATGGTTTATGATATTTAATTTTAGGTCAATGTAAGCCGATGGATTATTAGGCAGTTGTTAATCAAGTCTCTAATCCAGATCTAGAAGGTAGATAAATAAAAATAAAAAACGTAAAATAATACAATTTCTTTTATTAGCTTTTGTTATTAAACGGTTATTTCAACTCAACAAAATTCTGTATAAATGTATCGAATGGAATTTCGGTAAGGTTTTGAGAGCAATGTTATGATGATTATGTACTAAGTGATATTTGAATTGAGCTTTGGTTAACATCGACAAAGTCCTGTTTATCTGCACTTACACTACGCTTTGATTTAAACGAAGACGATTCTACTCCATTCACTACTTGCCAACGAAACATTACTAATTAATTATTACTGCATAAACCAAACAACGATTAAACTTAGCGTATTGCACATGTGTTTCCACACAAATAAAACGAATGAAGCGTGCTCACAATCCAATACAGAACACCGGTTGGTGTAGTGTTTTATTTATTAATATGCAGGTATCCCTTCATACTTACACAATTGATTGAGCTTGTTGATCTTAAGACTAACGTGGATTAAATATAACATGTACATATACAAAAAGTTTTTATTACCTAGGACAACCAGAATACCCAAGAGTGAACCTGCATCCACTTCTGGCCATACTTTTATCAAGGATAATTACCTAATACTTGCAAACACAAATTGGTTAGCAACACGTCCAAGAATAAATAGCGTTAATGAACACTTCATTCAATCTTATTCCACAATAAGTATATAATAAGTATAAGTACTGACAAGTAGTGAATGTGTATTATTTAATTTATGTAACATTTTGCTATCCTATATAATTAACATTTTACTCGGATTTCATTTCAAGTAAATATTTTTATAGACACAGAGTTAAAACATGTCCCATTGATTCCATAAAGTAATTATATTTATACAGCGGCAAAGTACACAGATACTTTCTTCAAACAATATTTCAATATCAAACTGAAAAATATAATCAATATATTACATGTTTTGCGCTAAAAATACAACAAAATACACTTATACATGCTAGACACTACTGTGGTTGGTTATATATAGACAATAAATTATTTCTATCGCATGAGAGTTACATCTTTTAATATTAGATTCCCTAGAATTTAAACATTTAAGAACGCATTGACTATGCATGCCCGGCACCACGCCACCGCCTGCGCAGCTTCCAGCAGGAACGAATAATTGACGCGAGCGGGCGCTGGGCCGCTCTGCGCTGCTCTGCGCCGCGCGACGCAGACCATGTCACAGAGACAATCTGACGTAACTACTTACATAGAACAAAAATTTTACATTTATACAGTATATTTTAATGTGGTTTCTTTATGCAGTCTAATATAAGACACTACTTGCTTTACATTTAAAGTTTTACATATTCGAGCTGCAAACAATTTAGCCAAGCATAAGACATTATTGTAGAAAAATATTGCTTATTCAAATCCATCTGGATGGTAGCACAAACATAATACTCACACTATACATACGGCTTATAGAAATCGGTACATAACCTAATTAGGCTAATTTATAAACTTACAACAGACTAATGAAGCTGCGCAGTCGTGTATGTGCCCACGCGTCCCGTTTTGGTCCAGTGTACAAAATTAAATTGCTACCTTTCATTCTACCGGTATTTGAATCGTGTTAGTAATATTAACCGCTTCAATTCATTATTTAGTACGAAAAGCTATGTTACCGCCAACGATCAACAACTCACCATAATAACAACGTCTCCCACATCCAATTTGGATAGAAAGTAATGAAATGCAACATTTTAACTTTTCACACTCACTGGTACACTACAAGTCCGTTCTTCACTTAGTTCATACTTACTTCGCGTTCGGAAATATGTACTATTTAATCCCGAATGCATTTTCAAATCCTCGAATAAGAAAACTTATCAATTCGGTAGGCCTCGAGTACCGCCGGGGAGGGGCAGCGCCGACCAGTGTTGCCGAGCGACCGGCCTATCGATAGTCGATTTTCTTATCACTTATTATATTGCTGATGCTCCAATCGGTGGGCGCATCGATCTTATTGTCACGTTAGCATCGATCTCTAGTTCAAGAGGAGCCGCATTTTCAATACCGGCATCCCGCTAGCATAAAATGCTAAAAACCTGGAGCTCTCATTTAAAAACAAACACATTCAACCGACCTTATCATTACGAAAACGATACATCGATCTCGGTCTCTTTAGTTAAAGACGAAAAAAGCTACAACAAAAATGAGAGAGTAAACTAAATCCTAAACCATTTAAAAAATCCTCACTAACTCTCCCCTCCTCGTCACACGAAAACTCAACTATCGATAGCGACATCGACGAGGCCGTCGATCACGGGCCGGCCGGCCGCGCCGACACCACCAGGCGCGACTACGACTATAGCGGCGCGTCGTACTCGTAGTAGACGCAGGCGCCGAGCGGGTAGGCGAGCGGGGCGTAGTCGAAGCCGGGCGGCGGGCGCGGACTGAGGGCGGCGGCGGGCGACGCGGGCGACGCGGGCGCGTGCAGCGCGGGCGCGGGTCAGCTGGCGGGCGCGGCGCGCGCCGCCGCCGCCGCCGACCACCACTACGGGCGGCGCGCCGCGAACACGCCGCCGCCGCCGCGCGACACGTACCCGCCCACGCCGTTGTTGGGGCCTCCACCTGCGCGCAACCACTGAGCTCAGTTTGGACCTACATATTATGTTATATCACGCCCAAATCCCCGAAGGGGTAGATGGAGTCAAGTCAGCGAACCCCTTTAACCACATTCTGCTAAGAATAAACTGAGCTAGTTGTGTTAGATAGAAAATTGTGAAAAAGTAGTGACGAGTGGCTAGCTTGTCGTGCACACGATCAAAGTTTGGTCCTGCGAGCCTTATTAATACGCTGGATAACTAGATTACGCTACTTGTGCGCCTACGTATCCGACCACTCAACTCGTTTAAAAGGGGCGCGCCATGTGCGTCAGAGGCTCCATTTGGCAATAAAAAAGCGGTGGACTCACCCTGGCTGGGGAAGGGCAGGCAGTTGGACTTTAAAACTTCCTCGTGATTTCCGTATTGACAGAATTTCACGACTACGGTGTTGGCCGATATACCGGTTATCTCCGCTTCGTAAAACTGTAACGAAAAACGGTTATTTCGGTACCAATTTTAAACTAACAAATGACAATCAGACAGTTGCTGTTACTGTACACTATTATCTCTATATACTTTATACTCACATTATTATCCTCCCAGTAAAGCGCGAGACACCGATCGCCGACTTTCCAATTGATATCGGCGACGCCGAGCATGGCCCGTGCCTGTTCGTTCACTGCCGCGTTCTGAAACCCGAGCAATGAGCCGGGCAGGAAGGGGCCCCCGCCGCGCATAGCGTTGAACTCCTGCGGCCGCGAGCCGTACCCGTACTGGCGGCCTCCGTAGCCGGCTTGCGCGCCACTCAAGTAGTTCATGTTCGGGTACATTGGGTTCTGTTGCTGTTCAATGTACCCGTTAGGTGGCTGCTGTCTTTGCTGATATGTTTGCTCTTGATACTTTAGAACGTCATTATTTCGCCTGAACGGAGGTATCTCCTGCATGTTCTGATTAGGGACATATTGCTGCTTCGGTGGGTATCCTTGATCAGGATGCGGCTGGTAATTACGTTGCTGAACTTCGTCAGGTCTCACCTGGTTTGGCATCATGTTCAAATTGGCAGTAGCCTCAACCAGACTATCCATAGAAGGGTTGCCGCGATAGTTTTGCGATTGTTGCATCTTATTGTCAATCATGTTTCGATCACCTCTCATGTTCCTATCAGAATAATGAGGTGGGGGGTTATGATAGTTGTTGTATTGTAAATTAGCATTCATCATTGCTTGTTGCTGTTGCTGTTGCTGTTGCTGGTGCTGCTGTTGTTGGTGATGTTGTTGCTGTTGTTTATTTTTCTCCTCCAACTTCTTCTGGAATCTAGGAGGTTTTTCATTTTGGGATTGATATTTCCTATCTTCCCTGTGAGATGTATGATGACTGTTATCATTGGAATAGTGACCTCTATTTTCTGACCGATGTCTGTTAGATGTGTCATACCGTGAGCCCTGAGGACGGGGATTGTTTTTGGCACTGTTCTTGTCCCGATTTCCATAATTCCTTTCACCTCTATCTTCAGTGTTTGATGTATAGGGCCTACCCTTATCTTTTTCTGGGACATTGGGTAATTTGTCTTCAAGAAAATCAAACAGAGAAACTTTCCCAGATGGTTTTACAGGAATACCTTCATCGTCATTCGGTTCTTTATTCCTTCCCTTGCGTTTAGGTTGATCGGGCTCTTTCTGCGGCTTTTCTTTATTCCTGTTTTCAGAGTTGTCCCTCTTTTGCAAAATCTTGAGGGCTCTATCAACATTGTTCTTGGTATATTTAAGAGCATTTTCAGCTTGTTCTTCTGAAAACCCAGCATCAACAATCTTCTGTACATTAGCATCCAGTAAAGGTTTTGTTCCTCCACCAAATACCTGGAAAGATTTCATATTTTATTTTTTATTCATATATATAGGCACAAAAATGAGAGACTATAACACTCAAAGACAATAAAAGATGGTCAAACTTTCAGTACATTTTAAAACTATAGATACCTAAACTTTAATATTATATTTACTTTAATTTTTATTTTTATTAAATTAAACTTGAAAGTTGACAACATATGAGAATGATGTTAACTTACATGCACAAATAGAGACATTCTAATATTCAATTCTCATAAAAGTCTTATACATACCTTTTTCACCCCAGACAACCTCTGAGCTTCAGCAATGGCCCCTTTCCTTTGAGCTTCAAACTCAGCATTGTCCTGCTTTGCAGCCTCCTGTATACTTTTAAACTGCTTGTCTAACATCAGGGATGATTCCAAACGCTGGCCGAACGGAATCCATGGTGGAGGACCTCCATCTGCCCCTATACCTCCTAAAATATGCAATTTACAATGCAAAATTAAATAAAATATAGAAACATGTGAAAATTATTTTTATTAAAAAATTACATAAAAAGTTTTCTACTTTTACTTAGTATTTAACAATTAATATTTATCCTCCCATTATGACAAATATCTAATCCTGATGAAATATTTACATATATTCAATGTATAAATAAATTTAAAGATTCTTGACTATTAAAAATGATATTTAAGAAAAACCTGATTGATTTAGATTTTATAAAAAGTTAACTTCGCTATAGCTCAATAGTAATAATGCATTGCACACCCTTTATTTAATTTGATCAACAAGGTACAACAGTATTAAATATCTAATTAGAATCTTGTAACATACATGTTACCTATACTAATTATTATTATTTATTAGTAATTATTTGTACTTATATACTTGTAAACTATAAAGATTTAAAATGCATACCTCTAGTGTGCTTTGCAAGACTGCGGTTCAGTTCCCATTTCTCTATCATATGGGAAACCTTACCACCCAAAACTGTAATGACCCCTGGAGAGAGCCAGACTACACCATGACAAATCTCCAGCCCCTCATGGCTGAGCAACAGTTTGGTCCCTGGCGGTGTGTTTATGCTAAGGCTGGAAATCGGACAGATCTCCAGCCCTGTGCAGGTAGACTTCCCATCGTGTAGCGTCAACTTTAACATCCGAGGCGCGTGATTGTTCTCCTCGTTAGCCTTTGGTGCAGACACATTTCGAATCTTCTGAATTTGAACTATTATAGGCTTCTCCAACTTAGATGGATCTTTAGTGAAGTCTTCTGGGAACGATGCATCGCCAATATCCCTCAAATCAAACTAGAAAACGGAAAACAACCATCAATATGCTGTAGAGTTTGCACACGCCAGGCGGTCGCGCACGCTGCACGGGCGATCTGAATTAGGTACTTACATCTAGAGCCCTCTTGCTTATTACGTTTACATCTTGTATTTGACCGTTTTCGCTAACAGCATCGAGGCCTTCTTGGGTCAAGTGCCTGGAAAAACCACGCAATGTTTTAATTGTAAATGAAGGCAAATTACTTAACAAAATAACGCTAAAGAGGTTACAATTACCAGCCCAGCTCCATAAGATTTTCTAGAAGTGACATATTGTCATTTATAATTGTATTATACCATGACTTCACGAGAAATTGTATGATACAAATATTAGAACCCACAAGTCAAGTCGGGCATACGGTACCAAATTGGCAAATGCCAAAAAAAATGACAGCCACGGTTAGATAGAGCAGAGAGAACAGATTAAAAATTAACCAGTCAAATTCAAAGTGTAGGTAATATTTTTTTATTTATAGTCCAACAAAGAAAAAAGTATTGTAGCATGTATGTACCTACCTTAAATTAATCTATTTTCTTCATAACATTTTCTAAAAGAAATAGTCTCTAAGCGCAAATAATTGTACTTGTTATATTTAAACTGGTCTAACTAGTCTAATTAAGCGGAAGTATCTTCTATCTAAAGGTTAATCTTAAAGATATTGATCGTATATGAAACATCTTGTAATATTATAAGTACTTAGTACTTAGATATTTATATTTACGTTGAGAATTTGTAAAGAAATATTTATAGGTCCTTATTTTTCAAAAATCATTTAGTGAGTACCCCCCTTATGTAAGTATAGTCCGAGCTACCTTGTGAGCACTCCTAATATAATCTGTGAAGCAAAGCGAAGAAAGGTCATTGACCCGGTCCGTCACATTGACATATTTTGACATTTGCTGTCATCCAAAGATCACGACCACAGACGAGGAATGTATCACGACGATTCTCTTTGATTGACGCAATCTTCGACTTACATATTTTACTTTGCAGCCAATAAGTCATTTATCTTACATTTATCTGTTATAAATTATTGATAAGATTTAGTGGCTTTTCCCTTTAAAGTATTAGGAGAAAAACTCAGTAATTTATATTTTAGACTATAACCATGTCGGTAAGTTTCAGTGCAGAACAGGCAATTTTGTGTGCAGCCACGTATTTGATATTGATAATATGCAACCGTACTTCCTAATTACATAGAGCGGGAGAATGTACACATTTCAGTCCAGTCTTACTGAAAATTTAAATAAGTATTAAATCCCCCAATGAATTTGAACTACATACCTAATTAAAACTCAATTTATTTTAATACATATTCGCGCCGGTAATGCCGAATTATAATCACAATCTAAAACTTGGGTCACTATTTAACTTTCAGACACACATATTCAATGTGGAAATGACCTGTGAAGGCTGTTCGGGAGCAGTAGAAAGAGTGTTGAACAGGTTGAAAGGGCAAGGCGTAGACAATATCAGCATAAGTCTGCCGGAGCAGAAAGTATCAGTAACTTCTACACTCAGTGCTGATCAATTGTTAGAAGTGATAAAGAAAACAGGAAAGAAAACTACTTATGTTGGTACACAATAGGGAGCCTTGAATAATAGAGATAAACATGCACACAGGCACAGATACAGACAGGCTGATAAATAAAGGCCACAAGTTCAAGTTTAATAGTTTTAAGTTTAATTCAAGGCAAGAAAGTAATGTGTGGTAAAAAGGTTAACACACATGACTTACTTGTCTTCTAAATAGTTACTTTGAGGTAACTAGATCACAGACCCGAAATGTCCTCTCCTACTAAATGCTCAAGCTGAATCTGTGCCCGAAGTGCATGTGCTTTACCTCTTCCAGTGTACAATACAAATTAATCAATAATGTCCATACACATATACTAGTACCCAGACATTTTATATTTTTTAAAGTTAAATTGGTACATGTTCCAATTTACTATTCATGATGGGGGAAAATAGACAACTATCTAATCTAATTGTAATCAATATTTTATTGTATCATGAAAGTTTATTTGAAGTTCATTAATCTAAGGTTGTATTAAGTATTTGATATACTGTTTTTGTTACATATTTGCTTGAATGTTTACTAGTTACTTAAAAGATTGTTTATACAGTATTTTAATAAATTACATATTTTCAAATATTTACTTTATTCATTATTTATACATAGTAGTTAAAATCAATGCTTATTTGCTGAGAGTATCTTCTAATGTGTTAAGCCTCAAATCCACTAGATCTACTGCCTCGTGCAGAGCATTCAGATGGTCAACAATAGCATTTACAGTTGGGAGCACATCAGCACAATCACAATCCTTTATTTTATCAACACCACTTGTGAAAGTTTCATTGATTTTCATTTTCTTTAAAACAGGCTCTGTATTTTTTCTCCGAGTTTCAGTCAAAATTTTGAAACCACTGTTTATAGGAAAACTCCTCTTTCTACCGACCCATTCTATGGTACCACTTGTGTAACATACATCAGTTTCTTTCAGTTTTATCATACCAAATAAGTCTTCATCATTATTAACATTTATTCCTATTGATTTGTTAATAATAGAAGGAATGGTAAAGGTAGCAGGTCTGGGTGGAGGACGGGGCAAGTGACTTATATGACCCACACTGTAGGACCCTTCATTGCCAGGAAGGTTAGAATGGATTGAAAAATTTGTGGGAGGAAAAAATCGAGGTGGATTCCCTGGAAACGATTTATTCAAAAATGTTGTCACCCTGGGTGGAGTTCGTTCATCCTCATCAATTAGGGTACTATTAGCATTGGGCTCTTCATTAAAACTAGATAATCTTCCAGACTCTTGTAGTGAATCAGAGACATCATCAAGATGGACAAATGTAGTAACAGGATACTTATTGCTGTGGTAGCATTGATACCAAGTCCTGATACCCTGGTATATGATTAATGAAGTTAATTATTTATACCCTTGACTAATTTAATAAGAAGAGGATCGTTTGAGCCTGTTAAAGTTACAGCTCTCTCTGAAATCAAGTTTTTGAAGAGCTACTGTGTATTGTGTAGTAACATTTTTCAACGAACATACCTAAACAGAAGAATGGAAAAGTTAAAAAATTCTGTATGTGATACTTATACAACTTTATTACCATAAACTTCATTATAAATTCTATAAAATATTTATACACCTGTTGTTATGCAACCTATGACCAACATTAAAATATCTATTAACAAAGTACCTGTAAACTGTACTGTACAGTCATAAACTAACTACAGCTATCTACAATCACAATCTTTTTTTGATAACCTGATGTCTTCCTCTTGATGCAGAAGTCAGTTTTGAGGTTTGGGAAGCAGTCCTTGGTACAGATGATGGATTTTGAGCAACATTTTCTTTAGATTCAGATGCAAATTCTGTAAAATTGGTTTTCCATACAAAGACCTGAAACAGAATATTTCTAAATTACTAGTTATTATATAAATAAAAGTCAATAATTCCAATAACATATAATTAGCCAAACCAGTTTATCCTCCCCAGCTGATGAAAATGTGTCCCCGCTTGATGAGAAGTTCACAGCATTCACAGCACCAGTGTGACCACTCAAAGTGAATATTGGATGACCTTCGAGTAAATCTAATATCTGCAACATTACAGCAATTAAAGTTATTTATAATTCCTTTAAAATTATATGTATACATCTAACTAAGCAAGACATTTTAGACTTATACTATTTTACCTTCATTTTACCATCTTTACTAGATGATAGAATATAACTCCCACTGGGATGGAATGCCAACTGAGTTACTGCATCACTATGAATACTGAAAAGTATATATCAAGATATTAGCTCATCTTTAGGGATTGAGTTACACAGTTCAGATAAGCGATAAGCCTGACTAGGCTTAACCCTATGACAGGTAAATACATTTTAAGGGGCAATTCTGCATCTGTGAGGACAGCTGGTACTAAGTGACTTAAGGAAGCTCTAATCAGAACAGCTGGAATCTAATTAGATCACATGGTTTTCCAAAAAATAATAAAGTGTTAACATTCTTACCTGTAATATTGAACCAAATTATGTGTTCTGATATCATACAATTTTATATTGCCTTGAGAAGTACCTATAGCAATATAGCATCCTGATGGGTGCCATGCCAAATACAACCCATGGCCTTTCTGGTTTTTGTAAGTGTGTATACATTCTCCAGAATCAGGATTCCAGAGTTTGGCGGTCTTATCATCTGAGCAAGAAGCAATTACTGATCCATCGTTAGATATCCTTGCACAACGCACCCAGTTTGTGTGGCCTACAAATGAGGCTATGAACTTGTGTTTGTCACTTGACCATAGTTTCACTATTTTGTCATCTGATGCTGTAATAATCTGAAAAGCAGTTAATTATCATAAAACTTACATTTCAGATTGCCCCAGGTTAGCTAAAAGACTTATTTTAAGCAATATTTATTAATTGTGTATACTCAAACAAAGAAAAGGCAATTGATAGTCATACAATGTTTGAATTTTGAAAATTATAAGCCCACCTTAGTTCCATCAGGGCTGAACTGAACCGAGCGTACTGTTTGAGAATGTGCTTTAAACACACCAGTGCTACCAGTTACTGTGGGTACCCACAGCCTGACAGTCTTATCGCGTGACGCTGACGCCATGTATTTGCCAGACGGAGAGAATGTTACATCCATCACAGCTTCGTCGTGACCCTGAAACCTGTAGCTTCGCATGGTTCCACGTAAGTCCCATAACTAAAAAATGTTTTTAAAATTTAGGAACTTTACTTTTAGCAGGACTACAATCGAGGTACTTGATGAGATGATCATAAAACACAATAGGTAAATTATAGAGAGATTAAAATCTGCATAATTACCAACACACTGTTATCCAAAGAACTAGTAGCTAACTGTTGTTCGTTGGGACTGTAATAGATAGCAGTAATACCATTGCGGTGGCCCTTTAGTTGCTTTTCAAGGGAAGGTTCTAGGAATGTTACTTTATTATCCATGCTTGGATCAAAACTTTATTGAATATTATTTGATTAAATGAGAATTCAGTAATACAATTCTCTATTGAAAAAACTGTGATTCAATTCAAATTCGAAAATTGACAGGTAGCACTAAAAAAATGTAAACAATAAACAAAAACCAAAACCAAATTACAGAGGTTGAGTCTAAGGCTGTATACACACAATTAGATTCTATATTGCAGACTTACAATTCCGATGAAACAAAAAACAATGGTTCGTAGTCGAATTGTATGTGTAATTGTAAAACAGTAATCTGTAAATAACAAAGCTATATATTAATAATAGCAGATAAGTAATAACCACTGTTAATTACGATAATATGCCGCAAATCGGTGGATGATACCCACAACAAAGATGTTAAACCGTCACCGACCATAGTAATCGGCTTGCAGCTGTATCTCTAAAAGCTTTTATTATTAAGAAAAAAAAAATTGTCTTTGGATTATTATTCCAAAATTCTTTTCTTCGTTTCGACACGAGGTATTTTTTATATTTTGAATGTGTTTTGTGCTTTTATGAATATTGAAGTGTCAATTATTATTTAGTTCTCGACACACCAAATAATTTGAGTGCATTTGCCCATAGTAATTTGTAAGTTGGTAATCCTTTTATTCGCTTGTTGCAGGTTTTAATTGCATGCCTTCCACTGCCGGGTGCCTAATGTCATTGGTTTATTCGTGTATGTGTTAAGCTTTGCGATTCATAAGTCTCTCAATAATCTAGACTTTGTAATAGTATAATATATCTTTCAGGCTGCTGACAAAATATGAAGTAATAATTTATTCTATGGGGAGAACTTTTCTCTGGAGAGTGGGTGAGTATCATACCTTAACAAAAAGAACTGTTTTATATTTCATCAATTCGTAAATAATTTCATAATACAAGAAGTTTAAAGTCTTAGGCTACCTCTGACCAAATATTTACCTTATATGAAAATAATATTTAATTACATTTTTGACATCATTATTTAATTAATTAAATTTATTTACAATTCTTTTAATAGAATACTGGTCATTTCCTTTAATTTTACAGTTTAACATGTATAAAACTGTAAAATTATAAACAAGACAAGATAACAAAATAAAACATTATAATTAATAATAAAATAGCTTTAATTATGTTTTTTGAAACAAAATTACAATATTATCATAAATTAAAGTTGTAGTTAATACAAGCTGCCATGAACATTGGAGCAGTTGGGGGAGAAGTGGGCGGAGAGGTGGCTCTGATAGCTGACGACTTAAGCCGGGCTGTGGAATTGACTCTGAACCCCACAGTGTCACATGATGCCCGCAGCCAAGCTTACAATGCCTGTGAGAGGTAACTGTATTTACAAATAATTATTGTATGGTGTTAAGTATTTGATTGTGATATAAAGAATAGATATAATGTTATGAATAGATATAATATTATGTTTGCCTTTTCTAACAAGACAATTGAGAATTTTTGTCCTTTATATAAAAATTTGCATATAAAAAAAATTATGACAGTAAAGAGAAATGAAAAAAATCAAATAGTCCTTTAACAACTATACTTTATCACTTAATTCATATATGGGTACACTATAGGTTATACAATTTTTTTTTTTAGCTTCAAAGAGAATTCTCCATGGTGTGCTCAAGCTGGCCTTCTACTGGCCAGTGGGAATCAATACTCGCCTGTGGTTAAACATTTTGGTCTGCAACTTATGGAACATACCGTTAAGTACAGGTGGACGCAGATTACTCAGGCAGAGAAGTTATTTATTAAGGTGGGCTGACTTGTATAACTTAAGTATTATCTTTGAACAAGTGGCCATATACAGCTTTGTCTGCTTTGATATATTAAGAAAACTGTTGCAGACAACAGATTTACAATAGCATAATGGAAATCAATTAAAATATTCCAAACAAACTTTTTTACTTCCAAACAAATAATACTTATTATTACTTATTATTACTTTGGATCACATTTTAATGATTGAACAGAATTAGTAAAAATATGGCAAACATAAATATTGGGCTTTACTTAAAACATTGGCTGCACCCATATCCAAGATAAACACCTATATCATTAACAACTAATTGTCTAATGCAGGAATAGAATCCGCAGCTCTTGTGGTTAATCCTGAGCATTATATCATTGTTAAGTTTTGATATTATTGCTGATAAAATTAATACCTTGCAACATATTTTGTTGAAGCAATAGAAGATTATAATACTCCTCTTACAGAAACAGGAAACTTTAAATATTTTTTTACAGGAAAATGCCATGAAACTCCTGTACATGGGCGGATGGGAGATTGGTCACTTAAACGACGCGCTCGCGCGCGTGATCGTGGAGATGATAAAGCGCGAGTGGCCGCAGCAGTGGTCCACGCTGCTGGCGGAGCTGAGCGACGCGTGCGCCCGCGGGCACCTGCAGACGCAGATCGTGCTGCACGTGTTCCTGCGACTGGTCGAGGACGTCGCTACGCTGCAGGTGAGCGGTCATTCATTAACATGTTGAAGTCCAATTAATTCTGAAGGACAGCGTCGGAGTCAAGGTAAGAAGAGGCATGCTCCTGTGGTTCGGACATGTGGAAAGAATGGATGACGAAAGATTGACTAAACAGATATACAATGCGAATGTGGAAGGATGTAGGAGCCGCGGAAGGCCCAGGCTCACCTACCACGACCAGATTGGTCGTGTATTAAAAGAAGGTGATGTTATAGTAGTAGTCATAAAAATCGTAGAGCTTGTATGAAAAGGATTATGAATGTTGAAGAGGCGAGTGAGGTGTGTAAGGATCGTGCCATATGGCGTTCGGTTCTCTCTGCCCCGCTAGGGAAGTGGCGTGAAGTTTAGTTAGTTAGTTAGTTGAAGTCCCGATGACCAAGGGGCTTCGTAATCTTTACGACAGAGATTCTGAACCTGTTTTACAATAGCGTACCTCCTACAAGTTTTGACTCAAAATGTTATATTCGCAAAATGCCATCACGAAAAATTTGGTTACTTTAGCAAAACCCTCCTGCATCCCTATGCAGCCAAATATTCACGGGATCAAACTAAACAAAATATAGTTTAGGGAAACTATGATGGTTCCCAACTTAATAAATATATAGACCAAATAGTTGCCGACATTCATGGATATTCGGTGACTATTCGGTATTCGAACTAATACCAGCAACCATTCGGCTATTCGCAGCATCTCTAGTATTTTCTACCCGAAGAGGATATTGTAATGTGTGGCCCCTATGGGGGCTCGCGCCGCCGGTTCGGAAGTCCCGCTGTACAGTGTCCTTTGACATGCATACGTTCCATTTGTGCACATGATAGCTACGCCACGCTACGGGTTTCAAAATATTCAAAATTGCAATTTAATCTTCACTATAGATTTCAGAAACAGAGAACCTATCACCATATTTGGTGTAGTTGCTTGCAAGATGCAATTAACAAGGAGCTCTGAGATAGCAATGTACAATAAATGGTCGTTAATTGATGCGCTCATTAGCAGTATCGGACAGAATACTATGTATGTTGCTATGTGCCTTTGTTTTAAGTTATAGCAATCTTGAAACTTCTAGAACTAATGACGACTCTTTATCACCTTAAAGTTACAGTTATTGATATTTTCCTGTGTGTAACTAAACTAGACTAAAATTAAATTTGGTAAAAGCGTTTTCCAATGGTTTTTCTATACTGTTATGAAAATTCCTTTTTAAATACATAATTATTATGTAGGCAGAGTCAAAGAGGCACCAAGTTCGCTTATCCATAGTCCCCTTTTTATTATTGTGTATACTGTTACTACATAGATATGACCCAATAAGAAAAGTAAAGAACATACTTTATTTGAGTAGGTATAAGTAATTACTGAAATACGAGTTTCAGCTATTTGAATCCATGACCAAAGTGAATATTTGACCTTCGTTTGTTGCTTGATGCATCGATGGTAATTGATATTTCACGATTAACCTTGACGACTATTTTCACAGCATTGCTGATGTGTAATATTTTCTTATTTTATCAGACTGGTTATTTTAGATGGTTATAAGAAATTGGGTATTATTAACTAATTTATTATTTGGGTAGGTTATAATTGTAAAGTCATATTGAGTTCGTCACATCCATTTATGATTTCTTAATGTGATTAAGAAATCATAAATTTGGTCTTAAGTCGTGACTTTACACTATTCAAAAGATCGAATACATATACCAACTTTACATACCAATACCTTCACTCCTACTCGTAACATTCTTTGAACTGTATTTATTTCGCCCTTACTGGAACATTTACGCATGCGATGTCTCCTGTATCGAGTCCTGCGCTCCTTGTCTTGTCGTAAAAGGCGACTAATATGTTACTCGCTGTTAATCTAATAATATCGGGTTTTGGGTTTGATTGTGTAAGCGACGAGCTAACCACTTGTCACTACGTTTTTACAATTTTCCATCTAACCCAGCCAGTTATATTTTTGGCTGAATGTGGTTAAAGAGGCCTGCTGTCCCTTTGACCGCCTACCCTTTTTGAAGGAAGGCGCGAAGTTATGTATGTATTTAAAAACAGTTACGCGTGTACGCTTGGTATTTAACCCAATCGCTGCTGCGGACGCCCATCGGCGTCTTTTGGTGTAAGATTCAGGAGCGGAATACGCCCATCGGCGTTTTTTAATTAATGCTTATATCTTGGCGAAAAAAGGCCACAAAAAAGTATGCTTGCACTATATGCACAGTTTTCAGAAATACAACAAAGTACTGCGCACCGTTTCCGGAAATTTAACTTTCTGTAAAATTGCATATTCCTTCCTAGGTGCGGAAGACGCCCAAGGGCGTTTTCCAGGATTAAACAACCTTTCGATGTTGAATAAATACTAATATATTTTAAATAAATACGGTAGAGTTATTATTCTTAACGTATTTATGACACAAACATTTACAAATAGATAAAAGTAATATGCAAAGATGTGCCTCTAGTCTTTGTAAAATAAAGTGTTATTACATTTACAGAATCTAGGAATACAATTATATATTTAATGTTATGTTATAATAATAAATTCTTACGAGATGCAGGCGTTTTATATTTTTATTTGTTTGATACTCACCTATTTGGGTACAATAATTTTTAAAAGGAACCATACACTCAAGCGTAATTTGTGGCATCTTATCGTCATATATCAAAAGATTTTCAAAACAATTCTTCAAAATAGGCATATTGTAGTTTGGTTTCATGTCTTTTTTGATGTTTACCCTAATTAATTTTCCGGTTTAAAAAAATATCTATATAAAACGGCAATGGTAGAAGTATAATTAAGAAAGTTAAAAAAGATATGCCACCTCTGATATAAAGTTATGAAACTAAAATATATGAGACGATATTTACTATTTACTTACTATTATTCGCTATATTTTCACAATTTAATACTTAAAGCACAAAAATTTTCAAAAAAAATCCTAATAGCTGTTTATTTAATTTTTACTTTAGAGATGTTCGGGCACGTGCCGTTCGTTTGGCGTATTTGTAATTTTTCTTAAGATTAAAGCGTAAAAATGGTAAATTTCTTTACACAGTGCTGAAAACGCCGATCGGCGTTTTATAATATCCTTATGAGGTGCGGAGGACGCCCATCGGCGTTTGCGGCGAAAACCGTTCCGCACCTGGCTAATAAGTGTAAATTATATCGCCGCATGGAATGGGTTAATATTTTTCGTATGGTACTAAATATGACAATGTTAGAATTAAAAAACTTGCGTATGCGCCGAGCGGCAAGACCGTGACTATATATATCTCATGGCACGGAAGCAATCCGTCTCCCGGCATCAGTATTGTATGAACCCTATGTCGTCAAAATATATTGGAGTTATTAGGAGACATGTGCGCGAAATTTAATGAACAAACATGTGATTTATATTGCGCAGGTACCTAACTATTTTTCTAAAATGAAAGTGGCTTAAGTTACTTCATGTAACACCAGCTATCCAACTAGTGAACGTCCCGTTAAAGTCGGTTCAGCACATTCGGCGATTAATTGGAATCAGACAGAAGCAGTCATTTTGACTGATTAATCAATTGATTTCATCTGTATTACTAACATAACATCACGCCCATGATCCCCGAAGGGATAGGCAGAGTCAAAGGGACAGCAGGTTCCTTTAACCACATTGAGTCAAAAATAAGATTGGGCTGGGTTAGATGGAAAATTGTGAAAAGGTAGTGACAAGTGGCTAGTTTGTCGCCTACACAATCACATAACCAAACCCCGATATACCATTAGTCGCCTTATACGACATGCTAGGCTAGAAACACAGTTGCCAAATCCTTTTTAAGTCCCAAACCAACACGAGACATATTATTGTTTTTTTTTGTATGGCTCTGCACGGTTAGTGCATTTTTAGCAACTGACAGTTGGTTATGTTATGATGGGTGACAAAAGGTAGGGAAACGGTAGGAATTTTTTGGTTACAAATATAATTCGTTTGTAACCCACAGACGCTAGAGCAGCACCAACGACGCAAGGACATCTACCAGGCGCTGACGAGTAACATGTCGGAGATCTTCGCGTTCTTCATGCGCCTGATCGAGCTGCACGTGCAGGAGTTTCGCGAGAAGACCGCCGCCGGCGACTACAACGCGGCTGCCAGCAACGGCCGGGTCGTGCAGGTGAATTGAACTATAACCTGTAGATTATAGAGCTGACTTTTCGTTGAGTGATGAGTGATGATAGTGGTGGTGGTGGTAGTTCAATGCTAAGGACACGCGCCTCACATGCGAGGAGTGCGGATTCAAACTCGGTACCTCTGGATTTTTTATTTTCTTAGCGTTATGTCCCGTGCTTAGACGGGATTCCTTGTTACTGGTAGCTTATTAATAGGTCACGCATAATTTTTTTTTTTTTTCGTAGGCTTGTATAAGCACTCATAAATCCTCAGTACATACAAATTAAAATTTACCACTGGATTGGAAAAGTAGCTTGTACCGAGAAGAGCCGGCAATAAATATGCGAGGAGTGCGCAGTTACCGGTACCCCAAATTACTCTAAAGCTATTGCCTACCTGTTCTTCGTTACCCTCAGATAGGGGAACCACACAAATTAGATCCTTGTTATACACCCATAATTTTTTGGATGTTCATGTTACCTAATGCGTTTTCCCTCCAAGCAAGTAGTATATATCTGTATTTAGATTTGGAAAATCCAAGGGGTACATTCCCGGGTTTGAACCTGCACGTCGCATATGAGACGTGTCTTTCTTGTGGCCAGCTTCTCCCTAGTGCTGCGAAAGTCAGCAGCACATGATTTTTGTTCTGGTGTCTCACAGGTAGTACTGTTGACGCTGACCGGCTTCGTGGAGTGGGTGTCGACGAATCACGTGGTGATGAACAACGGCCGGCTGCTGCAGATCCTGTGCATCCTGCTGCAAGACGAGGCGTTCCAGCTGCCAGCTGCTGAGTGCTTGTTGCAAGTTGTCAATAGGAAAGGCTCGGTATGGATAAACTTTTATTACTGTTAAAAATATGCAACTGTATGTTTGCATCCGCCTCTTAGATTGATATATACATAGTATATACGGGATAGTATGTGTGTTTTACACATACACTCATCACGCCCACAATCACGTTAGGCAGAGTCCAAGAAGCGATAGGTGATGTTAGACTGATATGAAATTTTTACACAGTATTTCATTTGTAATTAAGCTTTTATTATAATTTTGTTGAATAAAAAATACTAGCGTTATGTGAAGTTTGTAACGTGGAAACAATTAATATTATGCTGACCAAACTGTGTTAGTATAAGTTATAAACGGAACTCTTCATATTTCTAACGCCATGACCGAAAAAGTATATTTCGTTCTATGTCATGTGGCCTAGGTATTAACATTGTTATGAAATGAAATGAAATGAAATGATCTTTATTTATATAGGCTTACAAAAAGCACTTATAAATCGTCAGAACAAAATAAATATAAATATAAACCGGTTCAAACAGCAGATTCTACCGAGAAGAAACCGGCAAGAAACTCGATAGTTACTCTTTTAAATGCCAAGACTTAATAGCTATTATGTAGTTACAATATTTTTTTTTTGTCAATTTAAATCTATCAGTGCAGACGAACAGCCCATTATGCGACTGGCCATATATTCTTATCATTTAAATAATCTTCTACCTTATAGTAGCCCTTTTTAATCAAACAAGTTTTAATATATAATTTAAACTTATGCTCAGGTAGATCAGTGAGACTTTGTGGCAGCTTATTAAACATTTTGATACTTAGACCAATAAAAGAATTACCACTCCTATGAAGTCTATAACTTGGAACAGCAAGCTTGTGTTTATTCCTAGTGTTAAAAGTATGCGTATCTGATTTTTTAGCAAACATGTGTATGTTTTTGTACACATACATGATACAGTCCAGAATGAACTGCGAGGCTATTGTTAAAATATTGATTTCCTTAAATATTTCTCTAAGTGAATCACGTGGTCTGAGGCCGTATACGGCCCTGATGGCTCTTTTCTGCAATATAAAAATGGCTTGAATATCGGCCGCAGATCCCCACAGCAGCAGACCATATGACATCACACTGTGAAAGTAACTGAAATATACCAACCTTGCCGTTTCAATATCAGTTAGACTCCTTATTTTTCTCACTGCATATGCAGCTGAACTAAGTCTCCCTGCCAGGGCAGCAATATGGGGAGCCCATTGAAGTTTTGAATCTATTGTGATTCCAAGGAACGTAGTAGAATCAACAACTTCAATAGGTTCATTATTCATAATAATATTAGTGTCAATTTGCCTTACATTGGGCAATGAAAATTTAATACATTTGGTTTTCTTGGCATTTAGTAATAAATTATTGGTTGTAAACCAATATAGTATCTGTGAGAGAGCATTATTTACATCGTCAAACTTGTCTTTCTGTCTATCGATTTTAAAAATAAGAGAAGTATCATCAGCAAATAATACTGTATCACATAAGTCCCTCGTATAGTAGGGCAGCATTATATTATGTACATATTTAATATAGTGTACATTATTAAGCAAACAAGGACATTAAACACTTGTTTAGTTTATTTAAATAGCTCACGTATCTAAGTGACCCCGTTAGGCCAATCACGCGCACATGCGCAAACACCGCATCATTGTGCGCCCGCGCATGTTTCAGACGAAGGAGCGCAAGCCGCTCATGATTTTGTTCAGCGAGGACGCGGTGTCGTGCATCCACCGCGCCGCGCTCGCCAGCATCAATACTGTCGACGAGAAACATTATTTGTTCCTAAAAAAGCTGTCACAGGTAATATACATACAATATACAATAGGCTAGGCGACAAAAAAAATCTGTTCAGTCCGTCAGACAGATATATTGAACACGTATTTTTTAATTTTTTTATCAAACAACTGACAGACAAATACAGTGCATTCAAGTTGCGAGTGACGTCACACCTAGGTACAATTTTTACTTGAAAGTGACGTCACAAGCCCCCACTCCAAAACTTTGATGCTCTTTATCTTTGTAATTTTTTGTTGACTGGATAAGTAATTGACTAGACAAGTAAAGCAAAAATATGTGTTGTATTTTTGTGTACTCTACCTGTCAGACTTAATAGAATGATAGTTTTTTGATTCAGTATTCATCTTAACAATACAAAGTACTTAACAAAACATAATATCTTAACAATCACAAAGTTTAAGAAGTAAGGTATGTGAAGCGGTAATTTACCATCAATGTAGTTCTTGTTAACGGTCAATAACTCTACATCTAAGGTAGATAGGTGTCAATTACCCAATTCACAATGACGCTTCTCCCATGTCTGCGCGATATTTATAAAAGGAATTTAGATTTGAAAAATGGTATTATGTTATGGTATAATGTCAACCAATTATCAGTTTCATGGAAATATTCTTATTCACTTTGTTCGTCTACACTTCTACTCTATGTTATAAAAGAGGAAAGATTTGTTTGTTTGTTTGCTTGCATTAAATAGGCCCGAAACTACTTGACCGATTTGAAAAATTCTTTCACCAATGGAAAGCTACTTTCACAGCGAGTAATATAGGCTATATTTTATCCCCGTATTCTCGCGGGAACGGGAACTACGCGCGTGAAACCACGGGGTGCTGCTAGTTTAATATAATTTAAAAGTGATGGTGTCAATGAGTCTTCCCGCACCGTCAGGTCCTAGCCGGCATATCGCAGCAGCTAACCACGCTATGGAACCACGCGAGCAACACGGAGTCGTGGCTGCCGGTGCTGCTGGAGACGATGCTGCTGCTGACGGCGCACCCGTCGCTGACGCTCGCGCTCACCGCCAACTCGGTGTGGCTGGCGTTCCTCAAGCACGACCAGATCTCGAAGCTGCCGCACGTGCTGGCCGCCGTGCCGCGGTGGCTGCAGGCCTCCGCGCCTAAGGTACTTAAGGTGGGTTAGCGACCGTGGCTTCGAGTAATCTAATACTAATAAAAATATTGAGCAAACTAGCACATGGGCAGGCAACCCACGGCTCTTGTTAAGTTACGACGTTACGAGTTAGCGACTCTCCAGGTCCACACGCGATAATAATACTCGTATAATCAATGCCTCAGAGGATTTCAGTTGAGCTCTTTATAAATTTGAAAATACATGGTTATTTTTATAGTCCATCAAATCTAAGAAGTACCGTTTGACAGATATGACAAAATGACAATTAGGGATGGGATCAAAGAAATCGATTACTACAATATCCGAATTTTAATAGATTATTTCTTAGTACATATTTTTTACTAATCGATTACAGTTTTTTAGATTTATATAAATATGTTAGGTATTGTAAAAGGCCGTATATTGGTATAACTATCTAACTAGTACCCTATATAAAAAAAATATTTATTGTTACTATTAGAGGAATCGTCGTCATTTCAATTAATCATTAATTGATTATCCATTGATTCTGTAACTAATGTCTCTAAGTGCATTGGATTACAGTCGATAGATAGCATCTGACACTGTCGGGTCAACATAGAATTCTTCTTCTTCTTGTTTTTGTTTCTGGCAACTCACTCCTGTTCGAGGATTACTACTACATACTAAAATACACCTTCGGACATTATAATGATTATTCATATAACAAGTGAATTTCAGTAGTTGCAACACTACGATAAAGGACTTAAGTATGTGACTTTGAAATGAGGTATAAATAAAACTTACTTGTTGCGTATATTGGTGATTTTACTTTTTTTTTAGATTTAAATTTATTTGTAGTGGCTTAGAATTGCACATTTTATGATAAAATAAAAATAACTTCATGAATCCATGGTTTAACGGAAAAGGTTATTGAAATTAAGTGGGTTACGTTTGTATAAAGTTGTTTCGGTTTAAAAAATGTGAAATGTCCAACGGTACTTCTTAGATTTGATGGACTATAGTTTATGCAAAACCACTGATTAACTTATTTAACTCCTTATTCTAAAAAACTTATTTAAAGGATTTTGAGGTGAACAAAAATTTTAATTTATTCTGCATACAAAATTTGATCAACTATTATGTATGAAAACTAAAAAAAAATATTTACTCATTTTCTAAAATCCTTTTTTTCCTTAGTATAATGAGTTAAATAAGAGGGTTCGCATATACTAAAAATAACCTTCTGTAAATCGAAGCCGTTGGCTCTTCCTTTCAAAAAGGTTGTCGACTCCTGGTCTTGCACATTAATTTTCTATCTACAAATTATTTATACCAACTTGTGCTATGAACATTAGAGAACAGGTTGACATGTTAATTGATACGTTATAACTTAATGTGGTCTTCTCTTACGATTACGACAGCGAAACGGAAATACATTTCACACATCTCTTACAGGTATCATATCCTTCGTCTCGAGCGAACGGCGCTAATGACGCGGTCACATACGCATGTATGGACTACGATAGTGAACAAGAGTTCAACATATTTTTCAGTCGGTGTCGGACCGAGATCTTAGACAGTTTCCGGTAAGTTTGTTATCTATTTATATTGTATGTTTTAATGCAGCGAGGGTTGTTTTCGAATTTAATATTTATAAAGTAATAATAATAATGTCCTCATAACCGATATCGGTCACGGCGACCAATCTCACGTGCACTCTCATAGTCCGGTGAGACGGCAATACTCAATACTTAATAGTCCAAGATCCCAGAGCCCCCAGACGTCACTCATTTTCTGATGGACAAAATATATACGAGTGAGTAGTGGTGGGGTGTACTATGATCATATGACAAGTTGCTACCTTGGCCAGACGGCCAATTTTCAGGTAGCAATTAATCAAGGTACATAAAAACACTGCTCACCTCACTTAAATTCTGATAGCTGATTTTAACATATATTTTACACTATATCGTTAAAAATCAGTATTCATTACTCCCAGACACATGCGGTCGGCGGTTTTACCTTACAGACGCTTCAAAGTTCTGAAAAAAATTAATTTAGGTCACTTATTTTCTGATGCTTGATTTTTATATATGTTATTCAGACAACTATTCTAAAACGTTTTGCAAACGGACAGACCGATCCAAGGGGCCAAACATTCCCCAGACCCAATTTTAATGTCGCTGAGAGTATGAGCGCGGGCATTATCCGTGCGTATTATGCGTGTATGTAGAAGTCGGAATTAATGTTGAAATGTAAATAAAAATGCATAGCTAGTTAGTTATTAACGCCTGTCAGTTTAAAATTTACTTTTTCATATTTGTTTTATTTAATAGAGAATTAATTTTTAAAAAGAATAATTAGAAAATCACGTAAATAATCAAAGATTAACTTTGAGAAAAGTGCTCGTCTGACCGCAATAATCATAGAATTGTGCCTTACAAACTGTTTTATGAATTTTCATTTTTTTTAATCGAATAAATTTTAATTTTTTAAAGTAAATATCAAGAGGTTTACAAAGTATTAATAATTTAATTAAATAACAGCAATCTTTTCAAATAATTATTTATTGCTAACGAACCTTACAAAACTCAAACAAATCGGACAAATATTTTTATTATATAATTTTGTTAATTAATCTTTTCAAATAATTATTTATTGCTAACGAACCTTACAAAACTCCAAAAAATCGGACAAATATTTTATACAACAGACGCCATACATTGACTAGTGAGTAAGAGTAAACCGAAGGAGAGAAAGAGAGAGTATGGTACTCAGGTATGTCTCACTCGCACTCATGCGCACGGATAATGCCCGCGCTTGACAGATTATTCGTAAATCATTAATAAATAACTAAAATGTATAACAATTTTTCAAATAGATTTTAAAGATTATTTTGTGAAATATTTATTATTATAACAACATTTTTTAACATCGTATCATCATGTTGCGCGACGTTCTAAATGTGAGTTTGTAAAACATGTTGTAGAAATCCGTACGATATTGTCCAAAAGTATTTATAGGCATTAATCATTGGGCAAATGGTTTTAACACAAGTTCTAATTAATAGATGTATAATAAGTAGAACTTAAAATGTATTTTAGAAACTGCACAATATTAACAAATATTGTGCAAATATTTTGTGTTCAAAATGGCGGGAATCCAATCGTATAAATAAGGTGTTTCCAGAAATAATGTCAGTTGTTCATCGACCACGAGACTATACAAGCTAAGTAATTTGTCTTAGTAATAGTTGTGATATTAGATACTTTGAGAAAATATATTTTGTGTTAGGATCGTACATATTTGGTATAATATGATGATAACATATGCTAACTATATTTTGTTGATTTGAAAGTGTGAAAATCGTACATTGTGATTTTAAAAACTGACTATTGAGTTTCTGACCAGTTCCTGGTCAGAGGGTAGGCTTCCTCTCGATAGAATCTGCCTTCCGAACCGGTGGTTGTGTTTTTCAATATATTTAGAGAATAAATATTATGAGATTATTATGGAATTTTGTTTTATCTTTATTTCCTAGTATCCATGATAGGATTAGGACTAGAATCTATAACGAATTAGAGTATCTTGCTTACACTTCATTATATTTAATCAATAAATATAACATGCTCATACTCTCAGCGACATTAAAATTGGGTCTGGGGAATGTTTGGCCCCTTTGATCGGTCTGTCCGTTTGCAAAACGTTTTAGAATAGTTGTCTGAATAACATATATAAAAATCAAGCATCAGAAAATAAGTGACCTAAATTAATTTTTCTCAGAACTTTGAAGCGTCTGTAAGGTAAAACCGCCGACCGCATGTGTCTGGGAGTAATGAATACTGATTTTTAACGATATAGTGTAAAATATATGTTAAAATCAGCTATCAGAATTTAAGTGAGGTGAGCAGTGTTTTTATGTACCTTGATTAATTGCTACCTGAAAATTGGCCGTCTGGCCAAGGTAGCAACTTGTCATATGATCATAGTACACCCCACCACTACTCACTCGTATATATTTTGTCCATCAGAAAATGAGTGACGTCTGGGGGCTCTGGGATCTTCCTCTATAATAATTAATTGCTTCCATAATGTGTTTACAAGGTGTTGGCCTGACCCGGGATTAAAACCCGGGGCGTCTTGGTCTTTAGACGGCGCATGCTACCACTAGACCAACAAAGCAGTCAAAAGTAACAAAGTAACATAAATGTCTTTTCTTCAAGTAAAACTTTGGGTGTGCCAAATTTCATTGTTATCGGTTTAGTTAAGGCGTGAAGACGTAACAAACGCACATGCAGACAGTTACTTTCGCAGTATTATTGTAAGTGATGTTTGATATTGTGTGATTGTACAGGTACTGTATGTCGGCGGCGCCTCTGGTTACGTGGGCGTACGTGGAGCAGTGGACGCGCGCCGCGCTTGACAAGGTGGCCGAGTGCCCGCCGCAGCTGGACGCCACGCACCCGCTGCACGTCGAGTGGGAGGCGCTCTCGCAGGTCATTTACCTAGCCCAGACGGGCCCAACTTCCCTTTCTTCCTCTCCCTGCTGTAACGGAACCGTGCTCGCCGGCAGCTTACTAGGCCTTCCTCAGAGGTCTCATGGTGGGCCAGAGCCGGACACGATTGACGTTCGAGTAGCCCGAGGCGAGACACCAATCCCAGAGACCCTAACAACCACGACCGTATCTGTCTGTGCACTGTAGCTCGCCCAGACTTAGGTGCATTTTGTTAATCTATTGCGTATGCATTGCAGGTGTTAGACGTAGTGCTGTCGCGGCTACTGCAAGCGGAGCCGCGGCCGAGCGTGGTCGAGGGGCTGCAGCTGCTGCAGCGCTGCGTCGTGTGCGAGCCGCGCGCGCCGCTCATCCTGTCGCTGCTGCTGTCGCTCATATCGGCGCTGTTCGTGTTCCTCAGCTGCGCCTACAGCCAGCTGGCAGGTGCGTACGAGCGTGTTGCAGCAGCTAGGCGCGGCCGAGCGTGGTCGAGGGGCTGCAGCTGCTGCAGCGCTGCGTCGTGTGCGAGCCGCGCGCGCCGCTCATCCTGTCGCTGCTGCTGTCGCTCATATCGGCGCTGTTCGTGTTCCTCAGCTGCGCCTACAGCCAGCTGGCAGGTGCGTACGAGCGTGTTGCAGCAGCTAGGCGCGGCCGAGCGTGGTCGAGGGGCTGCAGCTGCTGCAGCGCTGCGTCGTGTGCGAGCCGCGCGCGCCGCTCATCCTGTCGCTGCTGCTGTCGCTCATATCGGCGCTGTTCGTGTTCCTCAGCTGCGCCTACAGCCAGCTGGCAGGTGCGTACGAGCGTGTTGCAGCAGCTAGGCGCGGCCGAGCGTGGTCGAGGGGCTGCAGCTGCTGCAGCGCTGCGTCGTGTGCGAGCCGCGCGCGCCGCTCATCCTGTCGCTGCTGCTGTCGCTCATATCGGCGCTGTTCGTGTTCCTCAGCTGCGCCTACAGCCAGCTGGCAGGTGCGTACGAGCGTGTTGCAGCAGCTAGGCGCGGCCGAGCGTGGTCGAGGGGCTGCAGCTGCTGCAGCGCTGCGTCGTGTGCGAGCCGCGCGCGCCGCTCATCCTGTCGCTGCTGCTGTCGCTCATATCGGCGCTGTTCGTGTTCCTCAGCTGCGCCTACAGCCAGCTGGCAGGTGCGTACGAGCGTGTTGCAGCAGCTAGGCGCGGCCGAGCGTGGTCGAGGGGCTGCAGCTGCTGCAGCGCTGCGTCGTGTGCGAGCCGCGCGCGCCGCTCATCCTGTCGCTGCTGCTGTCGCTCATATCGGCGCTGTTCGTGTTCCTCAGCTGCGCCTACAGCCAGCTGGCAGGTGCG